>JAODAL010005073.1:0-148063 GCA_025379985.1 Phyllomedusa bahiana
GGGGGGGGAGGGGGCGGTGCATAAGAGGAGGAGGCGGGGGATGAAGAGGAGGGGTGGGCATGAAGAGGGGGGGGGGCGGTGCATGGGAAAAGGGAGGGTTTGGTGCATGAAGAGGAGGAGGCGGTGGTGCATGAAGAAGAGGAGGCGGTGGATGAAGAGGAGGAGGCTGTACATGAAAAGGAGGAGGCGGTGGATGAAGAGGAGGAGGTGGTGCATGAAGAGGAGGACGTGGTGCATGAAGAGGAGGAGGCGGTGCATGAAGAGGAGGGGGCGGTGCATGAAGAGGAGGAGGTGGTGTATGTAGATGAGGAGGCAGAGTATGTAGATTAGGAGGTGGGGTATGTAGTTGAATAGGCAGGGCATGTAGATGAGTAGGCGGTTATGTAGGTGAGTAGGCAGGGTATGTAGATGAGGAGGTGGGGTATGTAGATGAGGAGGTGGGGTATGTAGATGAGTAGGCAGGGTATGTAGATGAGGAGGTGGGTATGTAGATGAGGAGACGGGGTATGTAGATGAGGAGGTGGGGTATGTAGATGAGGAGGCGAGGTATGTAGATCAGGAGGTGGGGTATGTAGATGAGGAGGCGGGTATGTGGAGGTGTGGTATGTAGGTGAGAAGGCAGGGTATGTAGATGAGGATATGAATTATGTAGATCAGGAGGTGTGGTATGTAGATGAGGATATGAGGTATGTAGATCAGGAGGTGGGGTATGTAGATGAGGAGGTGGGGTATGTAGATGAGGAGGTGGGGTATGTGGAGGTGGGGTATGTAGGTGAGTAGGCAGGGTATGTAGATGAGGATATGAGGTATGTAGATCAGGAGGTGGGGTATGTAGATGAGGAGGTGGGGTATATAGATGAGGAGGCGGGGTATGTTTTTGAGTAGGCGGTTTATGTAGATGAGGAGGCAAGATCTGTAGATGAGGAGGTGGGGTATATAGATGAGGAGTCGGGTATGTATTTGAGTAGGCGGTTTATGTAGATGAGGAGGCGGGGTATGTAGATGAGGAGGCGGGGTATGTAGATGAGGAGGTGGGGTATGTAGATGAGGAGGCGGGGTATGTGGAGGTGGGGTATGTAGGTGAGTAGGAGGTGGTGTAGTCTGATGAGGAGGCGGTGGTGCATGAAGAGGAGGAGGCGGTGCATGAAGAGACGGTGCATGAAGAGGAGGAGGCGGTGCATGAAGATGAAGAGGCGGTGCATGAAGAGGATGGGGCGGTGCATGAAGAGGAGGAGGCGGTGCATGAAGAGGAGGAGGCGGTGTATGAAGAGGAGGAGGCGGTGCATGAAGAGGAGGGGGCGGTGCATGAAGAGGAGGAGGCGGTGCATGAAGAGGAGGAGGCGGTGCATGAAGAGGAGGAGGCGGTGCATGAAGAGGAGGGGGCGGTGCATGAAGAGGAGGAGGCGGTGCATGAAGAGGAGGAGGCGGTGCATGAAGAGGAGGAGGTGGTGCATGAAGAGGAGGAGGTGGTGTAGGCAGATGAGCCAGGGTGTGCATGAAGAGGAGGAGGTGGTGCATTAAAAGGAGGGGGCGGTGCATGAAGAGGAGGAGGTGGTGCTTGAAGAGGAGGGGGCGGTGCATGAAGAGGAGGAGGCGGTGCATGAAGAGGAGGAGGTGGTGCATTAAAAGGAGGGGGCGGTGCATGAAGAGGAGGAGGTGGTGCATTAAAAGGAGGGGGCGGTGCATAAAGGGGAGGAGGTGGTGCATGAAGAGGAGGAGGCGGTGCATGAAGAGGAAGGGGCGGTGCATGAAGAGGAGGAGGCGGTGCATGAAGAGGAGGGGGCGGTGCATGAAGAGGAAGGGGCGGTGCATGAAGAGGAGGGGGCGGTGTATGAAGAGGAGGAGGCGGTGCATGAAGAGGAGGAGGCGGTGCATGAAGAGGAGGAGGCGGTGCATGAAGAGGAGGAGGCGGTGCATGAAGATGAAGAGGCGGTGCATGAAGAGGAGGGGGCGGTGCATGAAGAGGAGGAGGTGGTGCATGAAGAGGAGGAGGCGGTGCATGAAGAGGAGGAGGCGGTGCATGAAGAGGAGGGGGCTGTGCATGAAGAGGAGGAGGCGGTGCATGAAGAGGAGGGGGCGGTGCATGAAGAGGAGGGGGCGGTGCATGAAGAGGAGGGGGCGGTGCATGAAGAGGAGGAGGCGGTGCATATAGAGGAGGCGGTGCATAAAGAGGAGGAGGCGGTGCATGAAGAGGAGGAGGCGGTGCATGAAGAGGAGGGGGCGGTGCATGAAGAGGAGGAGGCGGTGCATGAAGAGGAGGGGGCGGTGCATGAAGAGGAGGGGGCGGTGCATGAAGAGGAGGAGGCGGTGCATGAAGAGGAGGAGGTGGTGTAGTCTGATGAGGAGGCGGTGCATGAAGAGGAGGAGGGGGGTGCTGAAAAGGGGGGGGTCCTGAAAAGGAGGAGGTGGGCATGAAGGGAGGAGGCGGTGTGGCTGAGAGGAGGTTGGGGAAAGAAGGGAGGAGGCGGTGCATTAAGTGGAGGAGGTGGTGCATGAAGAGGAGGAGGCGGGCTGAAAAGGAGGAGGGGGTGTGTCTGATGAGGAGGCATGGTGATGAAAGGAGGAGGGCGGTTTCATGAAAAGGGGGAGGGATGCTGAAGATGAAAAGGGGGGCATGAAAGGGGGGGGCCGGGGCATGAAGAGGAGGGGCGGTGCATGATGAGGAGGGGCGGTGCACGAAGAGGAAGAGGCGGTGCATGAAGAGACGGTGCATGAAGAGGAGGGGCGGGCATGAAAGGAGGAGGCGGGCATGAAGAGGGGAGGTGGGGTATCTGATGAGGAGGGGCGGTGTAGAAGAGGGGATTTGGGGGGCATGAAGAACGGTGCAAAAAAGGAGGGGCGGGGCATGAAGATTAAGAGGCGGTGCATGAAAAGGGTGGGGGGTGAGAAGAGGAGGGGCGGGCATGAAGAGGAGGGGGGGTGCATGAAGAGGCGGTGCATGAAAAGGAGGGGGCTGTGCATGAAGAGGAGGGGGGCGGTGCATGAAGAGGGGGGGGGGGGCCTGAAAGGAGGGGCGGTGCATGAAGAGGAGGGGGCGCTGCATGAAGAGGAGGTGGTGCATATAGAGGAGGCGGTGCATGAAGAGGAGGAGGCGGTGCGAAAGAGGGGGCGGTGATGAAAAGGAGGGGGCGAGTATGAAGAGGGGGAGGCGGGGTTATGAAGAGGAGGGGGTGTGCGAAGGGAGGAGGTGGTGGCTTGAGAGGCGGCGGTGCAGAAGGGGGGAGGCGGTGGGATGAAGAGGGGGGCGGTGCGAAAAGGAGGAGGAGGCGGTGGTGCATGAAGAAGAGGAGGCGGTGCATGAAGAAGAGGAGGCGGTGGATGAAGAGGAGGAGGCGGTGCATGAAGAGGAGGAGGTGGTGCATGAAGAGGAGGCGGCTGTGCATGAAGAGGAAGGGGCGGTGCATGAAGAGGAGGAGGTGGTGCATGAAGAGGAGGCGGCTGTGCATGAAGAGGAAGGGGCGGTGCATGAAGAGGAGGAGGTGGTGTTGGCAGATGAGCCAGGGGGTGCATGAAGAGGAGGAGGAGGCGGTGCATGAAGAGGAGGGGGCGGTGCATGAAGAGGAGGAAGCGGTGCATGAAAAGAAGGAGGCGGTGGATGAAGAGGCGGAGGTGGTGCATGAAGAGGAGGAGGCGGTGCATGAAGAGGAGGAGGCAAGATCTGTAGATGAGGAGGTGGGGTATGTAGATGAGAAGGCGGGGTATGTAGATGAGGAGTCGGGGTATGCAGGTGAGTAGGCAGGAAAGTGATGGGAGGCGGGGGTTGGTAGGTGGTGGGGAGGAAATTTTAGATGAGGAGGAGGGGCAAGAGATGAGGAGGAGGGGCAAGAGATGAGGAGTCGGGTATGTATTTGTGTAGGCGGTTTTTTGTGATGGGAGGCAGGATCGTAGATGGGGAGGGGTAGCAGGTGAGAGGGAGGGAGGTGGTGAATTGGAGGGGATGTAGATGAGGGGTGGGGTATGTTTGATAGGAGGGGGGAGTATGTAGATCAGGAGGTGGGGTATGTAGATGAGGAGGCGGGGTATGTAGATCAGGAGGTGAGGTATGTAGATCAGGAGGTGGGGTATGTAGATGAGGAGGCGGGGTATGTAGATCAAGATGGGGTGTATATAGTTGAGTAGGCCGGGGTTTTAGATAGGGGGCAAGGTATTAGATGAGGAGATGGGGGGATGTAGAGAGTAGGCAGGGTTTTTTGAGGGGGGTGGGGATGTAGATGAGGGGGCGGGGGATGTGATGGGAGGTTTATGTAGGGAGTAGGGAGGGGGATGTAAGAGGAGGGGGGGATGTAATGAGGGGGTGGGGGATTAGGATAGGCATGGTTGTAGTTAGGAGGCGGGGCATGAGATGAGGAGGTGGGGTATGTAGTGTATGTGTTTTATACTTTGGTAAATTTCTCTTTTTTCCATCCACTTACCTTGACATTAGCATTTTTGCGGGGGGCTCGTGCTGCTCCGGACATATCTGAGGAACCTTCTCACCTAAAGTACAAACATTTCATAAAAACCGAAAAATTATAAAAAATAATTAAACCGACCCCGGCCCCTAGGAGTCTTCAGCCGAGCTTCAGGGGTGTGGGGTTGATTTTCCCCAGTTTGAGGGGCCCGTCAGGTCTGTGGGGGACCACCCCCCAGGGATGGGGGTCCCCTGCCCCCATAGGGGGTCCTCCGAGTGAGGCTGTGTTGGGAGCCCGAGGAGGGGGGGGGACGAAAGGTTAATCCACTGCGTTGTTAACTCATTGGGAGGCCGGGGGTCTGGAGCTCTCCACCGCCCGCCAGTGCTGAGCTGCCAGCTGGCTGCTCACTGGTTAAGCCTGAGCCCAGCCTGGCCCCCGACAGCAAGGACCTGGCTGCACAAATGTCCCCCCCCCCCAATATCCCCGTACCCCTCCCCCGCAGGAAGACGCCTCCCCTGACAAATTTTTTGCCAGGAAAAACTGCCCAAAGGGGATGTAGGGGAGGAGAGTAGTCTCCACACTCCCCCTTTACCAAACTATACCCTAAAATAGGGCCCAAAGGGCCCATGTGAGATGTGCCCCAATACCACAGAGCAGCGGACCCGTACCCCAAAAACCCAAATTTTCCCAAATATGAATTATATTCCACCTATTTTCCCCATGCGAGTCCAAGGACCCCTTATGAATGACCTGAACCAGAGAGGCCCTTTTGAGATGTACCGATACCAGGGGACCCTTTTGGGGAAAGTACCCCAAATCCAGGGGGACCCTTGGAATGTACCCAACTCCAAAGAACCCTTGTGAGATGGCCCGATAACAGAGAGGACCCGTGAGATGTCCCCACTCCCGAGAGGAACCTTTGAGAGATCCCAAATCCAAAGAGACCCTTTTGAGTGTGCCCCGATAAAAAAGAGGCCCTTGTGAGATGTACCCCCAAATCCCAAAAAACCCTTGGGGTGTTCCCCAATCAAAAGAGGACCCTTGTGAGAGTACCCCCCAAATCCCGAGGGACCCCTTTTGGAGTACCGTGTACCAAAAAAGGGGCCCCTTTTGAGATGTACCCCCCTCCAGAGAGGACCCCTTGGAGTTTACCAACCCAAAGAGGGCCCTTGTAGAGTGCCCCCTACCAAAAAGGATCCTTTTAGATGTACCCAAATCCAGAAGGGCCCCTTTTGGAGTACCCCAACTCCAGAGGGCCCTTGTGGTGTATCCCAACCCAGGAGGCCCCCTTTTGAGATGGCCTCAATCCAAGAGGGCCTTGTGAATGTACCCCAAACCCAGGAAAGGCCCTTGGAGTGTACCCCCAACTAAAAAGGACCCCTTTTAATGTACCCCAATTTCCGAGAGGACCCCTTTGAGATGTACCCCGAACTCCAGAGAGGAACCCCTTTTTGATTTTGCCCCAACTCCGAAGGACCCTGGAGATGTACCCCAATCCGAAGGACCCTTGTGAGTTTTTAAAAAAACCCCCAAAACCCAAAGGACCCGGAGATGTACCCGATAACGAGAGGGGCCTTTGGGATTTTCCAACCCAAAAAACCCTTGTGGTGTACCCCCTAACAGAAGGCCCTTGGAGGGTTTTACCCCCATAAAAAAGAAAAGGACTTTGTGAGATGTCCCCCATAACAGAGAGGACCCTGGAATGTACCCCGATAACAGGGGACCCCTTGTGAGATGTAATCCCAACCCAAGAGGACCCTTGTGAGTGGTACCCAATCCCAAAAGAGGACCCTTGGAATTACCCAACTCCAAAGAGGGCCCTTTTGAGATGTATTCCCAAATCCAAGAGGGCCCTTTTTTTAGATGTACCAACTCCAAGAGGGGCCCCCTTTTGAGTGTACCCCGATAAAGGGAGGCCTTTTGGGGTGTATCCCCAAACCCCGAGAGGACCCTTGTGAGATGTACCCTGACTCCAGAGAGGAACCTTGTGAGATGTATCCCAACTCCAGAGAGGACCCTTGTGAGATGTACCCCGATAACAGAGAGGACCCTTGTGAGATGTATCCCAACTCCAGAGAGGACCCTTGTGAGATGTACCCTGATACCAAAGAGGACCCTTGTGAGATGTAGGATTAATTGTTGATCATGAGAGTATTAAACTAGAAGAGCTGGAGGAAGAAATCAAACAGTCACAAGTAAAGGTTGATGCCTTTGAACTGAATCCAATATGCCGTGAATTTTAAAAGACAGAATGGAGAAAAAATCGAAAATAGAAAACTTAATTATCAACAACAAAACTAAAAAGTATCAGAGAGACCAAGATGACTACCAGAAAAATCAAGTGTACACCTGGGCTCAAGAAAAAAATAAAACCCTGAGGTCGATCCTAAGAGGAAGGAGTAGATACCGGTCTTATAGACGCAATGTCAATTTTCTGACACAGATGGTTCACAAACCGGCTCAGAATCCAGAAGTGGGGAATATGGGGGCAGTCATATACCAGTAAAAACCCAATACAAGAAATGCATCCAAGGACGTCTTGACCCAGTCAAAAAACGGTGGAGAAGGAGAGGAGGCCTCAAACATAAACCCAAAGAAACCGAAAAAGAACACTCCAGCAAGAAAAAAAACTTAGAGGCGGACCTGTTTAAAAACTTGGTTGTATGGTCACCTATTATTCTAACCGAAGGACAGATTGAAGTACTTAATAAAGGTTTAAATTTTGTACCGAATAGAGGACTGGACCTACTTGACACATTACTCGACATAAATAAATTTTCTAGACTGCTGACAGTTAAAAGTTTTTTCACAAAAAAAGGAGAGTAGTGGTGTAAAATTATGAAAAAATCCAAAAAGATAATTTTTTGAGCCGGGGATCCAACAAGAAAATGAATATGAATGCTTGGATTTCATGGAACAAAGATCTTTACCAAACTAAAGGGGGTTGAAAAAGAAAGTGATCATTACTCCCAGTCAGAAAGGATTAATAAACCCGTGCAAATTCGCCAACCCACAATTTTACCCCCTGCCCAAACACGTGTCCCGGGCCCGGATGCCTTCCAGATGGCAAGGAAAGGGACCTGAAAGGACTAAATAAAATTAAAAATAAAAGTATGAGAAATAAAAAGAGAAATAACTTGACATATTCTCAAAGAATTGAAATAAAAACATAAAAAAATAAAAAAAAACCCTTTAATCAATTAAGAAATCGGATAAAGGGGGTAAAGTAGTGTCAGGGACGATGTACTGTATAAAAAAATTAGTGATGAAATATTTTGGAGAACCCAAATACATATCGTAAGTTTGGAATCAGACCCTACAGAAATTTTTTTTAAAGAACAAGTTGAATAAATTACTGGAAGAGGGACAACATATGGGGTGTATTATCTGAGAAAACAAAAAATTTATTTGCAGGTTGAGAACCCGATAGTGCCTATCTTTTACGGGATCCCCAAAACCCATAAAATACGTTCCCCCCTTCATTGCGACCAATTTTAGCTAGTATCATCTCTCTTAGTGATAGACTTAGCGGGTGGGTGGATAATATGCTCCAGCCTATAGGGGAGATCCCTTCCAGGGTACCTCAAAGACGCCAATGTACTTAGAACATTTCAGATTTTGAATGGCAAAGCTCTTATGTATGGTTGAGTTGTGACGTTGTTAATTTATTCGGTCTTTTCCCCACCATCTGGCTATTGCAGCCATAGAATATTTCCTTAATAGGGGTCTGAATTTTTAAAAAAGAAGAAAAAATGTTTTGTCGTTCAGGTATAAATTTTTGTTAAAACACAATTATTTAAAATTTGACAACGAGTTTTCTACAGACAGAAGTTGGGCCCCAAATGGGTGCATTTGGCCCGCCCACCATAGCAAATTTGTATATGGGGTGGTGGGAGCAACATGTACTGTAGGCTTACATAATCTCTATGGAGATTACATCATATGGGAAAGGGGCGTTACATCGACCCACCTCCTTATGGTGTGGGGTTTGGGGATGTAACGTCCATACCCAAGTTTGTGGATTTTTTTGAAATGACAACGAATAAACCTAAATTTACCTTTTTTTTCGGACCCTAAAAAGATTTTCTTTTTGGATTTGGGGTTAGAAGGGGTTATCCGAATTGGGGAGAGTTCATATTAAGTGTATAGGAGCCAGACTGTGGCAACACAATATTTTCAAGCCACTAGCAACCACCCAATTCATACAATAGCAGCCATACCCAGGGGGGAATATACCAGAGCTAGGAGAAATTGCACTTTGGATTCAGACTTCTTAAAAGAAAAGGATATAATAGATAACAGGCTTAAGGAAAGAGGCTACTCGGATCACCTTTTAAAAGAGGCAGCCAATAAAATCGATAAGTACACACAAAAATCATTGTTGAGAAAAACACAAAATAAAAGAAAAAGTATTCAACAGCATTTAGTCTTTTCCACTAAATATAGTGATGATTTCGATACAGTGAAAAAAATCTTTTTTAAAAATATTCAAATTTTGAGACAGGATTCGATCCTTAAATAATATGTGGAAAAGGGCACCCAAGTCTGTTTCAAAAAGAGGTAAAACATTAGATAATGATTTATCTCCCAGCCTGTTTCAGAGTAAAACCAGCAGTACATGGCTTCAACATGTGGGATGTTTCCCTTGTGGTAAGAACAGGTGTAATTTATGCCCCATAGTCATCAAGGGAGATATATTCTGGGGTAGTGACAGACTTAAGCAATTCAAAATAAAACATTAAAATTAATGTGAATTGTCAATTATCTATTATATAGATCATTAAAATGAAAGTAAGAAACTAGTAGTACAATTAGGAAATTGAAACAAAGAATTTTGGGGAGCCCCTTTACGGGAATAAAAAATAAGACAACACATTCGGGGGCTAAAAAAACATTTCGTTAGTGCCAGATAGAAAACGCTACTTTGCTTGTGGTCGATCGAGAAAGTAACCAAACCGCCTCGGGGAGGAGACGGGGAAAAAAACCAGACTCCGTAAAGGGCCTTTTGTTATTGTGCGACACATTTCCCAAAAGGTATAAAATCAAGTAATGTTCCTTTTGGTATTTATTGAAATTTTTTTGGTTTGTCACTGACAATATTTTTAAATTTTCAAAAAAAGAAAATTTAAAAATTTTCATATGGGACAGCATAGATTTTAAAAAAAAGTTTACCACCCCTGTGTATCCTTTTTTCCCCCCGCCCCTACCTTCCCACGTGTACTAGCGTTTTTTTAATGTGTTTTAAGAGCACCGGTTTTTTTAATATGTTTGGACCGGATCAAGGGGTTTCCAGAGAGAAAAAACGCTTTGGGCTTTTCCAATGTATTTGCCCCGCACTGTCATGCCTATATTGGAAATAAAGAAAAGTTGTGTTCCTGCGGGAGTTTCCATTCGTGGATGCATATTTTGGGTTTCCCTTGTGAGATTAAAACCCCAACCCCAGGAGGACCTTGTGAGATGTACCCCAACTCTAGAGGGACCCTTTGAGATGTCCCCAACTCCAAGAGGCCCTTGTGAATGTACCCCAACCCCAAAAGAGACCCTGTGGAGGGCCCCCGAACAAGAGGCCCTTGTGAGATGTACCTCAACTCAAAGAGGACCCTTGTGAGATTACCCAACTCCAAAAGGGGGACCCTTGTGGATGTACCCCAACTCCAGAGAGGACCCATGTGAGATTCCCCCAACTAAAAGAGGACCCTTTGAAAAGGTCCCCGATAACAGAGGGGAACCTTATGAATGTCCCTAAACTCTAGAGGGACCTGTGAGATGAATCCCAACAGGATGGGGAAATTCCAAAAAATTCTTTCCCGGTGACTTCGCCGAATTTTCCGAAAAATTTTAGTTTTCGGTCCAATTATTGGGGCGAATCCCCTTTAAAAAGAAGTATTTCCAGCTGCACAGAGCCTGCAGGGTCTGTAAACTTTGTTCATGCACTATGCGGGGGGAGCGGGTTTGGTCTTCATACAATTGTGTTTTATATACACGCAAAATGCCCCCGCTTTAGAATCGCTTCATATAAAATTCCCGGGCACTTAAGAGGGCAAAACTGCCCAAAAAAAAACGAAGGGGGGAATGTAGCCTTTAAAAGTCATGCCAGCGACAGCTGGAAAAAAACAACTGGGGCTCAGGGGAACATTAGTGACAGAGTGTGGGGGTGACGGGGGGGCAGCCACAGCAGCATGAGGTCAACAGTGGCACAAGACATTTTTTGGAGGTGGGAAAAAACGAGGGAAACCCCAGAGTGGCACAAAGACTGAGAGCGGGGTCACGGCGGCAGCCACCACATGAGGGCAGACGTGGCACAATGACTTTGGATGGCAAAACCGGGAGGCCACAGAGTGGCACAAAGACTGAGACGGAGGGCACGGGGGCAGCAGCATGAGGTCAGGCGTGGCCAATGACAAACCCCGGAGGTGGCAAAAAAGTATTAGGCCCAGAGTGGCACATAAACGTGAGAGGTCACAACAGCAGCCCCCACAGAGCTGGGTCAAAAGTGGGACAAACATTCTGGGGGTGGCAAAACAGGGGGGAAACCACAGAAGGGAAATGACTGAGAGCGGGAGGGCACGGCGGCGCGCATGAGGTCAGGGAGTGGGCCCAAAGCTGAGACGGAGGTCACGGGGCAGTAGAGGTAGAAATGGGACAATGAATTCTGGAGGGGGCAAAAAAAGTTTAGGCCACGAGGGCACAATGATACAGGTGGGGGTCACGGCGGCAGCCAAGAGGTCACAGGGCACAATGACACAGTGGGAGGTCAGGAGCGGGCCAAAACAGCAGCTGAGGTCAGACAGTGGCACAAACAGAGTGGGGAGGTCACGGCAGCAGCCACGCAGCAGCATGAGGTTTAGGCAGGGCACAATGACACAGTGTGGAGGGACGGGAGCGCCACAGCAAACACATGAGGGGAGGGATGGGACAATGACAGGTTTTGAGGTCCGCAGCGCCACAGCAGCACATGGGTCAGACTGGCACAATGAAGATTTTGGGGCACGGCAGCAGCCACACAACAGATGAGATCAGGGAGTGGCACAATGAACAGTGTGGGGGTCACGCGAGCCCCAGCAACAGCATGAGGTCAGGCAGGGCACAAAGACAGATGTGGAGGTCACGGGCAGCCCCACAGCAGCATGAGGGCAGCAGTGGGACAATGACAGAGGTGAAAGGGGGGTGGCAATACCCGTCCCGGGGGTGGAGATGGAGCAGCTGGGCAGCAATGTGTGGCATCAGGCGGGGGGCGGGTCAGAAATGGGCTGAGGAGGATTGAACCCAGACTCATTTCTCACATTTGGGGTTTAGGCGCATGGCTGATGAGCAGAAGCCTAAGGCATTGGTGTGTGGAAATCCTGGCCGATCCACGTCTGATTCATCTTGACAAAGGTCAGTCGTTCCACATTTCCCGTGGACAAGCGGGTTCTCCTTGGGGTAACGATGGCCCCCGCCGCACTGAACACCCGCTCTGATGCCACACTACTGGCCGGGCAGGACAGCTTCTCCACTGCAAACTCGGCAAGTTGCGGCCACACATCCAGTTTGGCTGCCCAGTAGTCCAGCGGATCTTCTAACTGGGGTGGCAGAGTGCATCTGGACCGTGAGATGATGGCAAAGAGAAACAGCTCCCTTCTGCAGAGGTGGTAGAGCCTTGACTGGCTGCAATGGCATGCATGCCACTGGGCGCTGCTGCTGCTGCGGCGGCAGGATGGACCACCACATCTGAGGCACGGTTCTCCCAGGCCACCGGATGGTGACGCTGCATGTGTTGACGCAGGACCATGGTGCCAACGTTAGCTTCCTGGCCATGCTTCACTTTCTGCCCACAGATCCTACATATACCCATATTCGGCTCCTCCGGTGTCTTAGCGAAAAACTGCCACACCGCCGAGTATCGGATTTTACCGCCACCGCTCCGCACTGAGTGACTCCTGCCGCCGCTGCCTCGCTGAGCCCCTGTGCCGCTACTTTCTTGGACCTGCGAAGCGGGTTTTTTCTTACCCCGTGGCCGCTTGGCTCCCGACCTCACACTGCTGCTATCCTGCTGACCCCACGGCCACCCCGACCCACTTGCTGGCTCCCGCCGCTGCCTGACGCGCAAGCTGACGCCTCTTCTCCTGACGATGATGAACCCCTTTTTGCCTCACCCGGCTCCCAATGCGGTCGGCTACATCATCAACTATTTGTGTTTCATCATCCTGCTGTCCTCATAAACCGGTCTTGGTATGCCGAGGCTGACCCCTCACAACATGACCTCCCAGGCCACTCTCCACATCTATACTTTGCCCCCTACTGCAAGAACAGGGGATTTTGGGCCCCCATTTTTTCCCATGCCAAGTAGTTTGCTGACTGCCCTCCTCAATTTGGGTTCATCCTCGCTATATAGTGGCGCTGAGCCCAGACCACATAGTAGATCTCGGGCCCTGAGGGAACCGGATGGGACAGAGGCGGGTTGAGGACAGGTGAGGGCCGCTGACCCGCTCCCGGGCCATGCCAACTAAGTGTTGTGTCTGAGGTTCCCACCGACTCTTGGCTGGGGTTGTCAGATGTCATCTAGGAGGAAGTGGATGACCTAGTCAACCAATCAAGAACCCTTGGGTTGCTGAACAACACACGGCCGCTAGATGACAGCGGCAGTTGTGGCCTCACCGAGTGACCCCTGCTGCGACGTCCCCTTGCTGTGCTGCGACCTGGGCCTGGAATTTTTTGTGCCTCTGCCACTCCAGGTGAAGAGCCTGCCACCTCTCTGTCTGACATACTGTTTGTTCTAAAATGTACAGACACTGTTTGATGAAGATATCTGTATATGATAAATACACACCCTGGGTGACATGTATGAATCTCGCCACGTCGGGGCGCACCTTTCCTCCGGTTTTCCGGCGAAATTTGCGCCTGATTTATGTCGGCGCCGGGGGCGCGCTCATACATACTATGTAAAGTCCGCCGCGCCTCGCCTGTGTGGGGGGCGCAGTACGGGGACATGGGCGCAGTGCGGCGCTGCGCCTAATATTCGCCATCCGAGGTGGTGCGCTCATACATGCGGGGAAAAGTACTCTGCGCCTCGCCAGTGTGTGGGGCACAGTGCGGCGACATGGGCGCAGTGCGGGACTTAGGCGCAGAAGGGATTGCGCCTCACATGTATTCCGATGCGAGACAGGCTGGAGAACAGCGAGAAATCATTAAAGATGTCCGTGCGGAGTATGAAAAAAAAAATTGCCTTTATAAAGGCGGAAAACATTCTCAGAAAAAGAGCTGAAACCTCAAAAATAAAAAATAATTTAAAAAAAATCACTTTCCATAAATCTAGAACGGCGCTATATCAAGAATTCGGATATTAGAAATGCCTTGCCGGGAAATACAGTAATTCAAATCCTGAAAGCATCTTCTACATTGGTCGCAAAACCGCCAAAACAGAATAGTAGCGACAGTGAACGCATTAAAACATTATGAGAAATATGTGACCATCATATTCCCAAAGCGGAAAGTTCAAAATACAGAAAAAGTCAGAAAAGAGCTGATTGTTTGAAGAAAGCGCGGGGTCTTGCGCTATCACCAGCCAATCAGGAGCGCGAGCTACTTTCCTCATAGAGTTCAATGGTGGAGAAAAGAAATCTGAGCGCGCAGCTCTGTGATTGGCTAAGATAAAAGAGTGCGCAGATGTATTTGGACCAATGGGAGAGCCGAGCTACGCTCCTATGGTTTCTAATGCAATCGGAATACAACTGTACAATGCACGAAATCATGATGAATAAGATCTAACAGAAGTGGAGTCCCGATGTGTATATAAAATGATAATAATAATGGGGTAACGAAAAAAAATTTAAATTCACCTAAAATCATTTTATTTCTTTATTTTTCGTTGCCCCACACTATTGAATCCTTGATAAACGAAAATAAAGAATAAACATGATTTTATTATTTAATATATTTTTTTCGTTACCAACCCATATAAATATTCGTTTTATATACACATCGGGACAACTTCTGTAAGTAGTTATAATTTGATTATCGGCCATGTACATTTGATTTTCTGGATGCATTAGAAAACCCATAGGAGGAGACTTCCGGCGGGCGGGGCGACGAGTGCCGCAATAGATTTTAAGAAGAGCTTTCCGCTGGAATCCCTACAATCCAGGGAAATATCAAGCTCCCTAGCACCTTCTGCCACCCAACCAATCAGAGGTGCAAGAGAAAGGGCCCATGCGTCCATAGAGCTCGAGAGACAAATAGTGCTTATCCCAGCAGTAGCGGCACAGAGCAGCTGAGAAAAAAAGAGCTGCGCCGCAAGACGCCCATATCCCAGGCCGGCACGGTCCCCTCGGCGCCTAGTCGCGCACTTCCCGTGAGGAGAGTCGTGCCGACAGGCATCACCCTCGCCTGAACTGCAAACCGAGGTCCCGAGGCTGTGCAGCGAAGGGGACGGAAAGGAGCGCGGACCCCTGTGCGCGACAATGTGCTCCCGCGCGGAAGATACAGGCGCCATTTTGGAAAGCGCCGCGATGGTGCTGACTCCCAGGGGGGTGTCCGGTAGCCGATCGGAACAGGTCCGCCAAACCGGCACTGAAGACCACCGACGCGGACCGCGGCGAACCGTGCAAGAAGAATTCGTATCAACGGCCGGCCTCTTGGCATATTGACAACACGAGCTAGGCACTGCATCTCGGCCCGCTGCGGAGAGGAAGGCGGAGCTGAGGACCGTAGGTGCGGGCTGACACTTCCCTGCGAGGCCCTTCAACGACGGCGACAGGCTTGCCGTGAGCCAAGGATCGACACCGGACAGGTACCTGGTCACCTCCTGGTGAATGTGGACACGGGCAGGTCATGGGCCAATGGTTTGGTGGATGACCCCGGACAGCGGGAGATAGAAGACTGGTGCACGGACTCGTGAAAACCACAGTGTGGCCCACGTTCTCCCGCCGCGCCGCAGTCTTGGACACCTTGGTACACAAGCCTGCAGCCCCTCATTGGACAATGGAACAGCCCATGTTGCCAGGCGCTCACCGCTGTGGGCCATCCCCACCTCCCCCACTACCAAGTAGAAACAGAAGAGAACGGCGAGGTAAGGTGGAAATAAATATCGCCCAGTCTCCTGGCGGGCCGCAAGTTGTATTACAGAGCTGTGCATTGTGAAGGAGGCTTGGACCCGGTAGCCAACCTTGTGTGACGCGCTGGATTATTGCTTAGGACTCTGCCATCGCCCACTCACAGAAGCACAATTTATACTCCGCTGGTATACTACAGGGACAATCTGCTGTGGGCCCCACCTGGAACTTCCCGAATACAATTTAACTCTGTTAAGGCATGCCAGTAGAGATGGGCGCAATTGATCTAGACGAAGTGGAATTCGTTTAGAATTTCAGGAAAACTTCGTGTTTCTGAACGAGTCGATAGTTTGGGGTACTTCGCGGGAAACCGAATGTGCTTTTGATTGATAAATGGCTGCGAGCACATGGCGCTAAATGGTGCAAAGCACTCTGGGAGAAGAAGTTGGCATGAGCCTGCATGACACTGTGCAGAGATTAAGCCAATCAGAGAACCGCGGGATTCTGTGACGTCACCGCACTATATAAGACCGACGCGCGCCGCTGGAGCTCACACTCCGTCACACAGTACTGACAGGGAAGGTGCTGCTGCGGGTGATATGCGCTTCGAGAACTGATTTTATACAGCGATTTCTGTGCGGGTTCTCAACTTGTCCTCAAGAGAACTGGTACTCTTAATGTTCTATTTCTGAATTTTGGAAGGTATTGGATCTGAAAATCCATGTTGCGCCAATCCTGCTGGCATATACATTTTCAATATCCAAGAGGGATCTAAGCCAGTTCCTGTTGTATTTCATTTGAAAGAACAACGTTTGTACAATACAAACTACCACTTCATTGTTTTGGCTGCTCTATCTCTAATGCGCATTTACACTCCCAGGGGTAATTAAAGCGTTGTTCTGCAGTGTGCTGACAAAAAATAAACGTCTTTCATCAACGCAAGACTATATAAATTTTTCCTGTAGCCTAATACACAAGCAAATGATTAATAACAACTGTATCTCTTGTTTGTTGGAGTAGAAAACACGCAATTTGTAACAACGCTACAAACTACTAGTTTGTGCGGCTCAATTCTTTGGCCTCAATTTACATCGCAGGGGTATTAAGCGTTGTTTTGCTGGTGTGCTGACAACAATAAACCGTCCTTTTTCAAACGCGCAAAAAATATATAAATTTTTCCTGTACCTCAATTCCACAATCAAAGGTTAATTACAACTGTAATCTCTTGTTGGTGTGGTGTAGAAAATACGCAATTGTAACACGTCTACAAAGCTACTAGTTTGTAGCGCTCAATTCTTTGGCGCAATTTACATCCAGGGTTAATTAAGCGTTGTTTTGCTGGTGATCTGACAAAAATAAACCGCCTTTGTCACGCCAAATATATATAATTTTTTTGGTACCTAATTCACAACAAAAGGTAATTACAATTTTATATCATCTTGTGTGTGCTAGAAAATACGCCATAGTAACACGCTAGACAAAGCCACAGTTTTGTGGTTGGCTCAGATTTCTATTGCGCAATTTACATCAAGGTTTAATTAAGCGTTGTTTTGCTGGTGTGCTGTACAAAAATAAACCGTCTTTTCAACGCCAAATATATATAAAATTTTTCCTTAGCCATATTCACAAGCACAAGGATAATACAACTGTATCTCTTGTTGTGTGGAGAGAAAACAATTCAAATTGTTACACGCTACAAAGCTACTAGATTGTTCGGCTCAATTCTTTGGCGCAATTTACAGTCCATGGTTAATTAAGCGTTGTTTTGCTGGTGTGCTGACAAAAATAAACCGTCTTTTTCCAACGCAAATATATATACATTTTCCTTAGCCTAATTTCACAAGCAAAAGGTTAATTACAACTGTAGTCTCTTGTTGTGTGGAATTAGAAAACAACGCAATTTTAACACGCTACAAAGCTACTAGTTTGTGCGCTCCATATCTTTGCGCAATTTACATCCAGGGGTTAATAAGCCGTTGTTTTTGCAGTGTGTGCTGACAAAAATAAACCGTCCTTTTCAACGCAAATATATAAATTTTTCCTGTAGCCTAATCACAAGCTAAAGGTTTTTTTTTTTAATTACAACTGTATCTCTTGTTGGTGTGGTGTAGAAAATACGCCATTGTAACACGCTACAAAGCCTACTAGTTTTTGTGTGGCTCAATTCTAATTGCTCAATTTACCTTCCAGGGGTTAATTAACGTTGTTTTGCTGGTGTGACTGACAAAAAAAAACCGTCTTTTTCAACGCCAAATATAAAAAATCTTTTCCTAGCCTAATTCAAGCAAAGTTAATTACAACTGTACTCTTGTTGTGTGGCGTAGAAAACACGCAATTGTAACACGCTACAAAGCTACTAGTTTTGTGGAGCTCAATTCCTATTGCGCATTACATCAGCGGGTTAATTAACGTTCGTTTTGCTGGTTGCTGACAAAAATAAACCGTCTTTTTCCACGCGACAATATATAAATTTTTCCTACCTAAACACAAGCAAAGTGTTTAATTACAACTGTATCCTCTTGTATTGTGGCGTAGAAAACAAAACTGCAAGTTGTAACACACACACGCTAACAAAGCTACTAGTTTTGAGGTGGCTCAATTCTATTGCGCAATTTACATCCAGGGGTAATAAGCGTTGTTTGCTGGTGTGCTGACAAAAATAAACCGTCTTTTTCAACGCAAAAATAATATAAATTTTTCCGAGCCTAATTCACAGCAAGGTTAATTACAACTGTATCACTTGTTGTTGGTCGTAAAACACCAATTGTAACACGCTACAAAAAGCTACGAAGTTGTGGGGCTCAATATCTATTGCGCAAATTTACAATCCAGGGGTTAATTAAGCGTTGTTTTTGCTGTGTGCTTGACAAAAATAAACCGTCTTTTTCAACGCCAAATAATATAATTTTTTTGGTACCTAATTCACAGCAAAAGGTTAATTACAATTTTATCCTCTTGTTTGTGTTGGCGTAGAAAATACGACCATTGTAACACGGCCTACCAAAGCTACTAGTTTGTGGTGTCTCAATTCTTATTGCGAATTTACATCCAGGGGTTAATTTAAGGCGTTGTTTAGCCTGCTGTGCTGACAAAAATAAAACCGTCCTTTTTCAACAACCGAAATAATACATTTTTCTTGTAGCATATTCACAAGCGAGAGGTAATTAAGCCTGTTTGTGCTTTTACATTTAGTAAAACACACAGTGCCTTTTAACACGACAACATACAAGTAAATTTTCCTGGCCATATGTGGAGACGCAAATTTATATCCAAGGGTTTACCCAAGCTTGTTACTGCGGGCTTCATTGAGTCAAAATCAGGTGTATAATTATCATATACAGATAGCTCATCAAACAGTGCTGTACATTTTAAACAAACAGTATTTTCAGACAGAGAGGTGGCAGGGCCTGCAACTGCGAGTGCAGTGCACAAACATTTCTGAGAAACGGCCCAGGTCTCAGCACAGCAAGGGGGACGTCGCAGCAGGGGTTCACTCGGTGATTGCCACAACTGCCCGCTGTCATCTAGCGGCCGTGTGTTGCGTTCCAGTACAACCCAAAGGGTTTCTTGATTGTGTGACTAGTCATCCTCCCGTCTTCCCCCAGATTACATCTGACAACGCCCCAGCCAAGAGTCGGTGGGAACCTCAACACACCACTATTGGTATGGCCCGGGAAGCGGGTCAGCGGGCCCTTCACCTGTCCATCAGCCCGCCACTGTCCCATCCAGTATCCCTCAGCCAGGGATCTACTATGTGGTCTAGGGCTCATCGCCACTATATTAGCGAGGAGAACAATTGAGGCGGGGCAGTCAGCAGCTACTTGGCAGCGAAGAATGGGGCCAATATCCCCTGCTTCTTGCAGTAGTCGGCAAAGTATAGATTGGAGAGTGCATGGAGGTTCATGTGGTGAGAGTCACCTCGCTTACCAATACACGTCGATGAGGACAGCAGTGACGATGAAAAACCACAAATAGATGATGACATGTAAGCCGACCGCACTTGGGAGCCGGGTGAACAAGGCTCATCATCGTCAGGAGAAGAGGGCTATGCAGCTTGCGTCGTCATGCAGCGTCGCATGCCAGCCAATGGGTTGTGTGGCCGTAGTCAGCAGGATAGCAGACATGTGTGAAGGTCGGAGCCAAGCGGCCCCACGGGTAGAAAACCCGCTTCGCAGAGTCCAAGACAGTAAAGCCGGCACAGGGGCTCAGCGATGCAGCGGTGGCAGTAGTCACTCAGTCGGAGCGTTGCGTAAAATCATCTACTCGGCGGTGTGGCAAGTCTTTGCTAAGACACCGGAGGACCGAAAAAGGGAATTAAAAAAAAAATGTATGAAATCCTGTGGGCAGAAAGTGAAGCGAGCGTGGCCAGGGACTAACGTTGGCACAACGCCCTGCGTCACACATGCAGCGTCACCATCCGGTGGCTCTGGGAGAAACGGGCTCAGAGTGGGATGCTCCATCCTGCCGCTGCAGCAGCACAGCGGCCAGTGGCACGCATCCCGCCATTTTCAGCCAGTCAAGTGCTCACCACCTCTGCGAAGCGCTGTTTCATCTTTGACATCCTCTCCCGGTCCGGAGGCTCCTGCTCCTCGCTACTCATGCGCCAGCAGTCGTTGCAGACAGAGGCGATTGTAAAGAGACAACAGTATGGCATCCAACCATATCCTAAGGTGCAGCAGCTGACCGTGTAACTCCTGTCCAATTTTGTTTGTTGCTGGCAGTCCTCCCTTTCCAAATGGTGACTCAGCACCGTTCAGAAACTAATGGCTTGTGCCGAGCCGAGATGAGAGTTCAAGCCTAATTATCTTTTCCAAAAAGGCAGTACCAGCACTTCATAAATATGTAGACCAGAACGTGGGTCAGTCCTTGAGCTTATCGGTTTGTTCCAAGGTACACGGCAGCGCGGACGTCTGGAGCTGTAACTACGGTCAGGGCCAGTACATGTCCTTTACGGCCCACTGGGTGAATGTGCTTCCTGCCCAGGCACACCAACAACTTGGACAGGAGACGCCGCTTTCTCCTCCACGTTGTCAAACTGCTGCTCCTGCGCCAATGTCCGCCTCCTCCTCCTCCACCACCACCACCATCTCAGCCTCCACAAGTACTGCTCCATCATACCACATGTGTAGGGCACAGCGGTGTCACGCAGTTCTACACCTAGCTTGCCTCGGCGAACGAAGTCACACAGGGGAGGAACTGCTCCGCGTCATGCAGCAAGAAATCGATGTGTGGCTTTGCTCCGCGCCAACTGCAAATCGGAACCATGGTGACGGACAATGGGAGGAACATGGTGTCCGCGCTGCACCGAGGAGGGATGGTCCATGCGCCCTGCATGGCGCACGTGTTCAATCTGGTTGTAAAAAGGTTCCTGAAGTCTTCCACCGATCTTCAGAACATTCTGAAAATGGCCAGGAAACTGTGCATGCACTTTATCCATTCGTACAAAGCCAGGAACACCCTCCTCGAGTTGCAGCGGCAGAACGGCCTCCCCCAACACGCTCTGATATGCGATGTTTCCACCCGCTGGAATTCCAGCCTGCCACAAGTTGACCTGACTTAGTATGAAACAGAGAAAAGGCCATTAACGATTTATTTGATGATACCTAAGGCAGACTGAGGAATAGTAACTCCGCCTGTGTAACTTTGATGTCAGCGCGAGTGGCAGCTACAAGCGTGACACTGCCGTTGTGTTTGAGGCCATTCGAGGAGGCCACGTTATATTGTCATTCGCTCGAGGATCCAACGGGGATGAATGGATAACTCTCATTCCACTGCTTCGATGTCATAGGAACAGAATCTAAAAATCAGATCTGGCTAGGGGACTGGAGAAGTGGCGACTAAACTCTCGCATGGCCACATGAGTCCGTGGGAGACTGAAATGGAGGAGGAGGAGAGAGGGAGGAAGGACATGATGAGCTAGAAGCATTGTCTGGAAATGAAGTGGATTTTCTACCAGGTATTCAAAGAGGAGGAGCAGGAGCAGCTGAGGAGGTGGATGGAGCATGAGGGAAGACGAGGCAGAATGACTCCAAGCACCGTGGCAGTATACAGTGGCAATGGAGGGACAGGGAGCCCCTCGTGAGTCACTTGATTGCAAGTAGTCCCCCGCAGGCATGCATATTATTGCCTGGCTAGTGACAGCCGCTAATAGTCAGCATCCGGCAGAGGGATGACTTCTGGGCTCTCCACCCTATTGGACCCCTCGCTAACCGGTGCAAAATGGGAGCCTTTTTCCCAGCTATTGAGAGGAAGACAAACTCAAAATACTATACGGGAAATCCTCCGTAATCATTGCCGCTGCCTATGCGTGCATGCATCTCCCCCTCTGACAGGTCTGGACCGGGGTCCTCAGCGCTCACGTACTACTGCCGCGGCTGCTGGGGAAGGTGGGGGGGTAGAGGCAGTACCCTAGCTCCATCAAGCAGTAAACCTAAGTCTGGACGTCCACAATGAGCAGCTTCTCCTTTCAACCCGCCTAGTGAGGATGGCAGACACCAGCAGCAGCAGTCAAGCAGGACTGGAGCATTCCCTGAACCAACAGGTGTGGCCTACTTGGACAGCACTCTGCCACCCAGTTTAGAAGATCGCTGACTACTGGTGGCACCCAAACGTGGATGTGTGGCCGCAACTTGCCGATTTGCAGTGGAGAAGCTGTCCTGGCCCCCAGTAGTGGTGGCATCAGAGCGGGGTGTTCAAATGCGGCGGAGGGCCATCGTAACCCCAAGGAGAGACCCCTGTCCAACGGGAAATGTCAATGAACGACGTGACCTTTGTCAGATGAATCAGGCGTGATTCGAGCAGGATTTCCACACACCAATGCCTTAGGCGTAGGTCTGGGATTCAAAACTACCTGCCTCAGCCACTATTCGATGCCGCCACCCGCCTGATGCCACACATCTGCTGATAGTTTCCTCATCTGCCTACCACCGTCTTTACCCAGGGACTGTATTGCCACCCCACCTATCAACCACTGCTGTCCCATTGTGGCCACTCTTATGTGCTCATGCTGCTGAGCTGCTGTTCCGTGTTGCCGTGACATCCCACCACTGTGTCATTGGCGCCACTCTGTCGCCATGGTACATGTTTTTGAACCACAATCCAGAATGTCATTGTGCAAACAATCTCTGACTGAATCTGCATAGCTGTTGGCTCAATTGTCATCACCTCCACTCCTTCTGTCAAGTTTTGGCCACTGCGCTGACTCATGCTGCTGCCGCGTGGAGCCGTGACCTTCACGCTCTCAGTCATTGTGCCGTCTCATGTGGCTAATACTATTTTGCCACAGCTGCATGAATAGTCATAAGTGCCACTAATCTTCCTGACCTCATGCTGCATGGCTGATGACACCTGGTCGGCGCTCCACACTGTGTCATTGTGCCACTGTTCTGCCTCCGACTGACAGTCCCCGCCCCGTCCCCCCCCCCCCCAAACCCCCCCCCCCCCCCACCACCCCGGTCCCCGTGGGCTGCTGCCGTGCTCTCCACCACTGATGGTCCTTACATCCTGTATTAGTTGCCACCCGCTCCAGAATTTGTCATTGTGCCACTGTGCTGTCTGACCTCGTCGCAGCTAGCCGTGGGCTCTGCCGTTGCCTCCACACTCTGTGTCATTGTGCCTACTGTCTGACTATGCTGCTGCTGTGCTCTGACCGTGCCTTCCACACTGTGTCATTGTACCACTCTTTGGCCTACTTCCTTATTAGCCAGCACCAGAATTTGTCATTGTTGCTACTGCCTGACCTCATACTTGCTGCCGCTCGTGACGCCTCCCACTGTGTGATTGGCCACTCCTGTGCCTAATACAGTTTTTTTTTATTTCCCAACCTCGCATAATGTCATTGTGCCACTGTCTGACCTCATACTGCGGCTGCCGTGACCTCACACCATGCGAGTATCTATTGTGCACTCTGTGGCCTAATACTGGTTTGTGTTGGTTGCCGCCTCCATAATGTCATGTGCCACATGCCATGACCTCATACGTGATCTGCCGTGTGCCGTGACCTCCACACAGTGTGATTGTATGCCACACTGTGGCTTAAATACTGTTTTTTTTCCGCCTCCATAATGTCATTGTGCCACTGCTGACCTCTTACTGCTGCCAGCGCCGGGACCTCCACACTGTGTGATTGTGCCAGCTCTGTGGCCTAATACTGTTTTTGCCACCTCCAGAAGTTGCCATTGTGCGCACTGTCTGACCTCATGACATAGAGGGCCGCCTATGAGGCCGTGACCTCCACACTACTGATGTGATTGTCTGCACTCTGTGGCCTAATACAGTCTTGCCGCCTCCATGATGTCATTAGTGCCACTAGTCTTGACCACATAACTGCGCTGCCGTGGACCTCCACACGGTATCATTGTTGGCCACTCTGTAGGCCTAATACAGAATATATTCCGCTCCATAATGTCATTGTGCCACTGTCTGACCTCATACTGCTAGCTTGCCGTGGACCTCACAACGGTATCAATTGTGCCACTCACTGTGGTCCTAAGTAACATGTTTTGGCCGCCTCCATAATGTCATTGTGACCACTGCCTAGCCCCTACATAATAACTGCAGAGGCACGCCGTGACCTCCACAACTTGTGTGATTATGCCACTCCTGTGGCGATAATACTGTTTTTCCGCCCTCCGATAATGTCATTGTGCCCCGCTGACGTCTCAAACTAGCATGCCGCCGTGACCTACACTGTGTATTGTGCCTTACTGTGGCCTAAATATAAGTTTTGCACGAACTCCAGAAATGCCATTGTGCCACTGGCTGACCGTCATACAGCTGGCCGGCGTGACCTCCACACTGTGTGATTGTCCACTCTGTGGCCTAAATACGTTTTTGCCACGCCTCCAGAATGTCATTGTGCCATGCCTGACCTCGATGCTGCTGCTCGCATGACCTCCACACTGCTGTAGATTGCGGCCACTCTGTGGCCTAATACTGTTATTGCCGCCACCAGAATGTCATGTGGCCAACTGACCTGACCTCATGCTAGCTGTGGCTGACGCCGTCACCTCCACACTCTATCACATAATGTTAGCCTGACCGAGCTCTCAGCTTGGTTTTTTTTCCAGCTTTCGAGTAGCATGACTTTTATCAGGCTACTTTCCTCCGCTTGAGTTTTTTTGGTCATTTTGCGCCCCTCTTAAGTGCCCAGGAATTTTATAGTGAAGCGAGATTACTAAGAAGCGGCGGCAGTTCCAATGTGCGTGTCATACGCTAAAACATCAGACATTGTATGAAGACCAAACAAGCTCCCGCTCTGCATATTTTAAGTCATGGCACAACGTTCTGAGCAGCACTTCTGCATGTGCTCTTGGGGCAAGCCTGGAAATAGCTGATTTTTAACGTGATTCGGCCGAAGTAATCGGGACCGAAACGAATTGTTGTCAGGAAAAATTCACACGAAGTGACCGAAACGCGAAATTTTGAGAAATTCGGCCATGCTCTATCTATATAAGTACTGTCCGTTGTCATGTATACATAATTGTGATAGATGGCTGGTTGTTAGATGTTTATATCCTTTGTTACAATTTTGCTACTAAATTTGTTTTTGAAAAAAAAAATACCAACAACAGCCTTATGGAAAAATCAATCTTTATTACACCAAATAATAAAAAACAATAACAGTGAAACAATAAAAACCTAACAAAAAAATAAAATATACACAAACCACCCAACAGAAAAAGGCTACTACTCTCCACCATCTATGAGTAAATAAGCTGAAGAAAATACATTTTTCCATTTTACTTTGAGCTAGAAATATTTCTGAGAAAGGTGAGGGGTGTGACCAAGTAAAGCAAAATTGTCATGGTATGCATTTTGCGCTGCTGTTTTACTGCAATACTGTTGGTGGGCTGGTGGGGTCTGCGTGCCAGAGCTGCTTTTTAGTCCTAGCCCATTGATCATGATGCCAACTTAATCCCTTAGAACTGGAAGGGGTTTAACTTAATAGCTTAAGGGTGACAGATGCTTCTGATGCTTATCAGGCATCCATCTGAAGGGATAGCCCACTTAAAAAAAAAAAAGTAAATGGGGCCAAGTTGGGGAAAAAAAAGGAAAAAAAATTGATGCCCAAATGTCCTTCCTAGACTATCCCTTTAAATCGATGCCTAACAGTATCATCTGTCACCCTTAGGGTATGTCCACACGACAAGTGTCAAAATACTCATCAGATTCTAAATCCTAAAACTATGTTATCTGACGAGTATTTTAACATGGTTTTCAATGTGGATTTTAAGGGTTTTTTTCCGACGGATTTAGAGTTATAACCCCAGTCCCATCCATCTCTAAGGGGTTTTGACTGAGAATCCCATATAGAAATGTTTGGGATGCTTTTTTTTTATTTGAAACATGGCAGATTATTAAACATGTTCTACATTTTTTGAAAAAACTGCAGTTTTGAAATCTGACCTCTAGAAAATCTGAGTTTTGTGGACTACTATTCGGATTTTCTATGGAGATATATAGGGATGGTTTATAGTCGGATTTTTACAGTTTTTCAAGCCTGAATGCATGTGTAAATCTGACTGTAAATCATTGTCATGTAGACAGACACTTAAGCTATTAAGCTATTAAGACCCCTTTCAACCCCTTTCCATCGCAGTGCTTTAAGTTTTCATCATGTTAATTTTTTAGTAGCTTAGCCCACTCTCCTTTTATGATGGCATAATTTAATCTCTCCCCAAAATATGAGCTAACTGTATGTCATGATGTATGGAGTGAGCAGGAACTGTCACTTAATTCAGACATTGAACTCCATTAAAACAAATGGCCCCAACGAATGATGTAGCTGTTTTTTTCGTAGCACATTATGGGCGACATGTATGAAATTTGGTGCGTTAATGCCAAATTTAATGCACCTAATATCAGTCTAGAATGCACTTATATATATAAAAGTCGGTCCCCAATCATAGGCAAATTATATACTGAGTCCTATATGGTTCACAGAGGCAGGTTCTCCAAGCCTGCTAACAATGCTTGCAAGAATTTAATGGTGGAACCAATAAAAAATTTCAAAGACTTTAATATTTCCTTGTTAAAAAACACATCTCACTGACATTAATCCATACGAAATAGAGTGCAGGTAATGCAACAAATTACAGGATAGATACTCAGTATTTAGTTGCGGCCATCCTTTCCGTTAAAACGCTCAGTCCATTGATCGCTCCCACCACGAGGAGCAGGAGACGCCGACCACCAGAGCGGGCAAAGACGCGCAGCAAGTGCGACGTTTCGGGGAGAACTCCTCCCCTTTCCTCAAGCATATGCGCCCATAGAGTACCACCTCCTTAAAAAGGAAGTAGACAAGAGGTAAGACAATTTTAACCCTTTCACAACATACAAAAATATAAAACCATTACAAAAACATCCTAAGATTAAAACATTCATTGAGACCTTTCAGGGCTAATGTTTCTAAGGTTGCTATCCAATACGCCTCTCTTTTTAATAAGCGATCGGTGATATAGGATTTATTATCAGCCCATATTCTTTCAAGCACACACCAGCGTAGTTCACACACGTCGTGTCGGGCTTCAAAGAAATGTCTCGCTACGGTGGTCTCTCCATAAGATTTAGTTTCAGCTTTTCATAGTGCATCCCTGTTTCTTTTTAATCTGATCGCCGCTTTATGTTCGTTAATTCTGACTTTCACTGATCTCGTGTTTGCCCAACATAGACAAACCCCACATGGGCATTTTAACATGTAAATAGCTCCCCCCACTATCGCAAGTATGGAACCCTTTGGGATTTGATAGGGTACCCTTTCGAGGGGTGTTGGATACTGCCCCCCCTTTATTATATTCGCACAATTTTGACAGTGTAAGCAGGCAAAATTTGCCTGTCCGTGTATTTCTTAAACAAGGTCTGTTTTCTTGAAGTTTGCGTTTTTTTATATCGGATGACATCAATTGCTGCCCACAGTTTTTTCCTTTCCGATATATCAATCTAGGGGGATCCCTGAACAGATGGCCATATTTTACGTCATTCCTCAATATCTTCCAATGTTTTAGGATGGTTTGTTTAATTAACCCTGCATGGCGATCATATACAGAGATAAAATTAAACCTATTATCTAGACTTTTTTTCTTTTATTATCTTGCAACAATGTTTTTTTCTGGGGATTGACAGAACTTCCAGTCCTCCCCTTTTTTGTAGTTCCTCTCTATCATACCCTCTAAATGGAACTTATTAATTAACTCTATCATGGCCACCTGGTAATCTTTATCAGTGGAACAGATCCTTCTAGCCCTTTTTAAATTCCCGATCGAAAATCCCTTAAATACTTGGGGGGCATGTTGCCCTTCTATGATGCAGAATATTTTTGGGCGGCAATTTCTTTAGAATACAGGGACTACATAATGAATTATTTTCTCGCGTACAAGAACATCCAATATGATATAGTATTGGTATCTTTAGTTAGGGAGAATTTGAATTAATGGATGTATCTGGTTAAGAAAACCCTAAATTCACCCAACCGGGACTCTAAACCCGGGACCACAAAAAAAAGTCATCGACGTAACGAAACCATGTCAGTATATCACCAGCATATTCAGATTCATGTACATACTGTTTCTCGAAGGACATCATGTAAAGGTTAGCGTAGCTTGGCGCCACAGGGACCCCATAGATGTCCCCGCAGCTGCAAGTACAACTGGTCCCCAAACGGAAATAATTTCAGTAAGGACCTAAGTCCAAGAGTTGCATCAAAAATGCAATTTTCCATTGTCAAATTTTTCATCTTGGCAGAGTATATCTCTTACGCCATTCTTCCTTCCACCGCTGGAATATTAGTGAAAAGGGACTTTATATCGAGTGTGCAGAGCCAAGTGGCTCTAAACACCGTCAATATCTTAATGGCCCTAAGGAACTGCCCCATAAACTTTTAATAAGTAGGGTTCCTTTTAATGTATGGCTGAAATGCATGTCCACATAAGCTGACAATTGTTCCAAAAGAGAATCATCCCTGAAACGAAGACGTCCAGGGTTTTTCTATAGATTTATGAATTTTGGGGACAATATAAAAAATTTGGGGACCCGTAATTGTTTTTTAAATAAGAATTTGTTTTTCTTGAATAGAGATGATATTTTTATCAAGAGACTCTTGTAACAAATCTTGTATTTATGAGACAAGGGATAGTGGGATCTCTCTAAGAGGTTTGTATAATCTGGCTATCCTCTAATTGGGAGTGGGGTTCTTGTAGGTATGGCTGAACATCCATAACTACAGTCGCCCCTCCCTTTTGCCTTTTTATAATGATTGAATCATCTTCTTTTAATTCTCTAATGGCGTTTCTCTCCTTCCTAGTTAAGTTTTTATTTCTCTGCCTAGTAATGGAAGACCATTTATCTGTTATCTCTTTAGAGACCAGTTGTTGAAACACTTTAAGTATGCCGATTTGACTTCGGGGTCAAAAATGAGTGTTTTTCCTTACGTTTTTATTAAATTTTTCCATAATCTCTTTTTTCAATATCAGATGTTTCTCCGTCTGAAAATACATTTTACATCTTATTTTTTCTACAGAATCTGTAAAAATCTACTGTAAAAACAAAAAGTCCCCATATCTTGATCGGGTACAAAGTTCAAACCTTTATTATTTAAGTCCCGTTGAACCGTGGTCAGTTTTCCCTTTGGGAAAAAATAATTCAGCATTAAACGTAGTTGGTTTTTCTTTCGATTCCTCGCCGGGCCTTTTCTATAGGCAGACACGGGCTCCTGCTCCTGCGTCTTCTTCTGCTGAATTTTTTTCTAAAAAATCTTTATGCATGACATCCTTCGTTTGAATACCTCTTTCACTTGTGCTGGAACATTCAGAACCTGATGACTGGGTTTTAGAACCATTCTTCTTGTTGATTATATCGCGGGGGTCGCGAAACCGTCCCCCTTCAGACCATGATACACACGGTTCGCTGCATAGTCTCTCGTATCCCTCTCGAATTTTTAAGCTATTTTGAAACAAGGTTAGCTTTAATTTTTCCATACTTGCTTTTAACTCTGCATTAACTCTATTGAATTCATCAATCGCTGCATTACATTTAAATTCAGTTTTCCAATTTCATGATGTCATTCTGAACTTGGCTGATTGTGGCATGCAGGTGCTATATAGACAAAATCATCAGATCTATAGAGTAGCGATTACTTATAGCATACCAAGTTTCTTTATATCTGCTATCATCAGGTAATAATATTGGCTGGAGATTACTGCGCAAGCCACGAGGAATGCGAGCCGCCTTCACATATTCTGTTAATACTGTAGCATGAGACGTAAGGTTCAATTCTTTCCTTTTTAGTTGCTCAACTTGCGTGGATAATTAACACAGGTGTCCCCCCCTGTTTGCATTCCACTTTAGCCCCCCTGATTCGCTAGTTGTAAAATACGTACTCTATCTGTTTCAGAAAAACAGAAGGTATCCGCTCTGGTGTCGGTACTGTTTGCTATCTCCTCAAAGGACATACTTGCCAAAGTGTAATATACACTTGGGACCAAGGAGACAAATGCACTTATATATAAAAGTCGGTCCCAATCATAGGCAAATTATATACTGAGTCCTATATGGTTTTACAGAGGCAGGTTCTCCAAGCCTGCTAACAATGCTTGCAAGTAGTAAAGGTGGAACCAATAAAAAATTTCAAAGACTTTAATATTTCCTTTTTAAAAAACACATCTCATTGACATTAATTCCATACGAAATAGAGTGTCAGGTAATGCAACAAAATAAAGGATAGGATACTCAGTATTTAGTTGAGGCCATCCAAGCCGGTCAAACACGTCAGTCCAGTTATAGCTCCCACCACGAGGAGCAGGAGAAGCCGACCACCAGAGCCGGCAAAGACGCGCAGCAAGTGAGAACTCCTCCCCTTCCTCAAGCATATGCGTCATAGAGTACCACCTCCTTAAAAAGGTAAGTAGACAAGAGGTAAGACAAGCTTTAACCCTTTCACAACATACAAAATATAAAAAACCCTTACAAAACATCCTAAGATTAAAACATTCATTGAGACCTTTCGGGGCTAATGTTTCTAAGGTTGCTATCCAATACGCCTCTCTTTTAATAGGCGATCGGTGATATAGGGGTTTATTTTCAACCCATATTCTTTCAAGCACACACCAGCGTAGTTCACACACGTCGTGTCGGCTTCAAAGAAATGTCTCGCTACGGTGGTCCCCTCCATAAGATTTGTTTCTGCTTCATAGTGGGATCCCTGTTTCTTTTTAATCTGATCGCCGCTTTATGTTCGTTAATTCTGACTTTCACTGATCTCGTGGTTTGCCCAACATAACAAACCCACATGGGCATTTAACATGTAAATAACTCCCTCCTATCGCAAGTATGGAACCCTTTGATTTTGATAGGGTACCCCTCTTTCTTCATGTGTTCATTTCTCATTATTACGCATAACATAAACATATTTATGGTTTGATCTCTTTGCCTGTGTGGACTGGATGGGTTGTTACCAACATCTGTTGATAATTTCATGTCAATAGCATCTCTAGAAATAAATTTACTTATAATATTGGTGACATGTTCAATACCTATTTCACCCTCTGTATTTAATGTATGTAGCATTATTATTATGATTAGGAACATTCAAAAATATTTTAATTATTAGGGACAGTCATCAATTTTCTAATTATTGGGGCAATTTTAAATGTAGTCATTTTAAAGGCAATCAACATTTATTTATTATGGGCATTGACAAATGTAAATTTACCAACAGGGCGCTTTACAATATATTAATCATTAGTATCTCAACCCCGATCCTGAAAACATCATAATTAAACCTGTTTATTTGGAATGGATTGTCGGAAACATCACTTTCCCAAAAAGAAATAGTCACGTTCCTGGGTTTATTAAAAGGGAAATTATTGATGTTTTTGCCTGCACAAGACAAATTGATTATTTTAACCTGCGTCTTCCTACATGTGTGTGCCTTCTCCGGGGTATATTGTGTGTCTAATTACAAGGGAATTATAATATGTTGTTTAATGCTATTATTGTTTTTTTCTCTCCATCTTTTCTTCCTTATGCCCTTTGGGAAAAACAATAATGTGCAATGCCTCAAACACACCCAATTACTGTAGTGGGCATAATTTAAATAATGCTATTCTTTTACAATGCAATGTCATATTTCACAAATGTGCTTTTGCGTTACTTGAATAGAACCGAGACAGAACATTTTCTTTATTGCTTGTTGTGTGCCTTGCTTCTGTTTAAATACCAATAAAGACATTAGAATAAAACCTGTTTGTGTTTTAGACTACAATGGCACATGGGTGGTGTGAAAGCTGACCAACAGGCTCTCCCGCCATATTAGAAAATGAGAAAGTTAATGAAAACAACTGGTAAAAAGTTGCCATCACAATTTTTTTGCACTGTGCAAGAAATCTGGCAATACTGACAAATTGTGAGAAAGCGATTTGAGGAACTTCTGCTTCAAACTTTTCTTCCTTGAGCCCACTAAAATGGGAAGATGAGAAAAGGCTCATGGAGAGGCATATTTCGACCATTATACCTTCAACGGAAACCAGAGGTTATCCCAAAAAATATGCTGCGTGTGCTCCACGGGAAGCAAAAAGAATGACACTATAGGAGGGACAAAAGAGTGACACTACAGGAGGGGAAAAAACAGTGATAATGTAGGAGGGGCAAAAAGAGTGATACAACAAATTTAAAAATAGATAATTTTTGATAACTTTTCTTTGATAACTTCCTTTGATGTCACTATTAAAATAAAAAAAAATCTGTCATATAAATTTAATTTTTTTCTTAGTTTTGTACCAAAGTGATTGAAACAATAAAAAATACTGTCAACTAGTGATGAGCGATTGTGTCAACTATCATTATGGATTCGATAGTCGATATCGGCAATTATCATGACGATATCCGATAGTCGATAACAGATTATCGCCGATGACCATTAAAGTCTATGGAGGGGGAACAACACCTTCATTCTTACACCCAAACAGTGGGTGGAGAACTGGAAATAACATCCACAACCGTAAACTGGATACGTGCTACATCTTAGGGAAGACAATTAGGCAACAAATCACAGAAAAAAAACTGACAGACTAAATTTACTATCCCTGTCTTGTACCACAGCATGACCCTTAAACCTGCATGACCCACAAATTAAAAAGTGCCAGAAGGCAGTATTATTTGAACCATCATTGTAGTTGAACTGGAAATTGACTATTACTGTCCTGTACCACAGGCATGACCCTCAAACCTCATGACCCACAAAAAAAAAAGTGCCCAGAAAATGAGTCTTTCAACCACCATTTTAGTTGAACTGGACATTGACTATACCTGTCCTGGACCGCAGAATGACCCTTAAACCTGTCTGACCCACAGATTAAAATGTGCCGGCAAAATGAGTCTTTGAACCACCATTTTAGTTGAACTGGACATTGACTATGCCTGTCCTGGACCGCAGCATGACCCTTAAACCTGTCTGACCCACAGATTAAAAAGTGCTGGAAAAAGGAGTCTTTGAACCACCGTTTTAGTTGAACTGAACATTGACTATGCCTGTCCTGGACCGCAGCATGACCCTTAACCCCTTAACGACCTCGGGCGTATGAGTACGTCCCAGGGCCGCTAAGGGGCTTTGCAGGGGATCGCGCCGCGACCCCCCCCCCCACACAGCTGCCCGGTGTTAGCGCCAAATCGCCGCTAACACCCGGCAGTAACAGCGCCGGTGGGTGGCTCCGCCCGCTGGAGCTGTTTTACCCATCAGACACCGCGCCAAAGATGGCCGCGGCGTCTGAATGAACGCCGATCGGTGCCGCGCACCGATCGGTAGGTCATCGGCACCGGCGCAGCTATGCTGCGCAGATCCGACGACCGGGCATGGTAGTGGGGAGCCTTGTGAAGGCTTCCGTCACTTACCCTGGCCGGTTTGCCCCACTTCCGTCCGCAGACAGGAAGTGGGGAAACCGCCATCTTTGTACACCCTAATGCATTGCCTATGCAATGCATTAGGTTGTATTAACAATCGCGCCATCTAGTGGTCAAGTACCATAGGTGGCCTCAATGTTACAGTAAAAAAAAAAAAAAATGTTTTAAAGTACAAAAAAAAAAAGTATTAAAAGTTCAAATCACCCCTCTTTCCCCATTTTACAAATAAAAATCATTAAAATAATAAAAAAGTTATACATATTTGGTATCGCCGCGTCCGAAAAAGTCCGATCTATAAAAATATAACATCATTTATCCCGTACACTGAACACCGTAGAAGAAAAAACATTCCAAACGCCAAAATTGCGTTTTTTGGTCATTTTACGTCACTAAAAAAAATGGAATAAAAATGATCAAAAAAGTTGCATGCATTCCAAACTGCTAGCGATAAAAAGTACACTTCACCCACAAAAAATGCCCTCTCACTGACGTCCGGAGGTGTTAGTACAAAAAAGTTATTGGTCGCACAAAATGGCGCCGTGGCACAAATTTAAAAAATAGAAAATTTTTGGAATTTTTTTACGGTACCAAAACATAACGGAAACCCTACATGTTTGGTATTGCCGGACGTGTAACAACGTGTAGAATACAGATAACACATTATATTTACCGAAGATGGAATGCCGTAAAAGCAAAACCCTCGCAAACATGGCGAAAATACATTTTTTTTTTCACAATTTGCCCCACTTGGAATTTTTTTTGCGGTTTCCCAGTATATTCTATAGTATAGTGAATAACACCATTAGAAAGTACACCTTGTCCCTCAAAATAAAAGCCCTCATGTGTCTATATAGGTGGAAAAATAAAAAAGTTATGGCTTTCAGAAGGCGAGGAGGGAAAAACGAACGTGTCACCAAAAAAAAAACGCCTGGTCCTTAAGGGGTTAAACCTGTCTGACCCACAGATTAAAAAGTGAAGGAAAAAGGAGTCTTTGAAACACCATTTTAGTTGAACTGGACATTGACTATAACTGTCCTGGACCGCAGTATGACCCTCAAACCTGCATGACCCACAGATAAAAAGGTGCCGGAAGAAAGTAATATTTGAAGCAGTATTTTAGTGAAATGGACATTGACTATCCATATCCTGTAACGCAGCATGACCCAAAGACCCGCACAGGTGCCCTTATGGACCATCAGCAGAAAATTTTGCAATAAGAAATAAACTATATTAAAAACAACTCATTTTCCAATACTGCTGCTGCTAGAGCTACGTGCCATTCTGCTGGTGGCATTGTTCCACCGTGACATTAGAATGTGAAGCAAACGAAACAGATGTCCCCAATAGGTCAACGAGGCCTGTCTGAAAATCCTGCATTCTACCGTCAAGTGGTTGAAGGAAATTACTGATCAAGGCGGGTGAGGCTGTAAACGTGGATCACAGAGGTTCAGCTAGCAGGGCCGGGGTGCGGTGAGAGTCAGGGCTGGTGTTCGTCATCTATTAACACGTAGGTTCAGCTAGCAGGGCCCAAGTTACAGTGGGTTCGGTGAGAGCCAGGGCTGGTGTTCGTCATCAATTAACACGCATTTTCAGCTAGCAGGGCCCGAGTTACAGTGGGTGCAGTGAAAGCCCAGGCTGGCATCTGTCATCCATTAACATGGCAAAAATGTTTTTATGATGCAGCAACGAAAACAGTCATGCTGAAGCAGAGTGCGGAAGCGGAAGTTTGAGCCAAGACCTCCAGCCTTCCTCAGTACACAGACAAGACCTGGATAGCGCTTTGGAAATTTCTGCCTCTACGAGAACGCTTGCCTCTCCGTATGAATGCAGGCCAATTGAGCTTCACTTGGAAATGCTGAAAGTTGACGCCCCTGTTTCACCCAGGTGCCCTTTTTCTTGGCATTCTTTTTCTCGTTTTACTCAACTTGTTGGAGGAAATTGTCTCTGTTCTTTGGGTGGCGAATGTACTTCATACACCATGTCCTCAGAATAACCTACATCTGTTCAAGTCTTCCTGTACTTCCCTTGTACAATTCAAAGGAATATTTGATTCAGCTATTTTGTACATGCAAGTTTTTTAGTAGTTTAATTCTAGAAAACACATTTTTAAAATAGGATGGAATCCCACTACACCTTGTTTCTCTTTTTTTTATTGTATTAAATGGGTTGTCTCACTACAGGGATTGCTAGCTATGTTAAATATCTTGCAAAAACAAGTCATTTTGCAATATGTGTCCATTAACAGTGTCCTACCTATTCCTGTTTTTGACAGCACCATGCCCCATAAATTTCAAAACATGACCCTTCAGCCACTGTTGACAATTGTGAAGAACAAATGACTGTTAGAAACCACATTTTTTACAATATGACCTGTAGTACAGCTGTATTTCACAGCAACATGCCCCCAAAAATTCAAAACATGACCCTTTGGCCACTCTTGACAATTGTGAAGAACAAATGTCTGTTAGAAACCACATTTTCTAAAATAGGACCTGTAGTATAGCTGCATTTCACAGCAGCATGACCCCAAAAAATTATTAAAATGACTTAGAAGCCACATTTCTGTTCCAAAGGACCTTGATTATAGCTGTATCTCATAGTACCATGACCCCAAAACCATTGACAGCGCGAAAAATTTTAAAGATGAAGGGCGACATGAATGATCGGGCTTTTCGCCCGATTTTTGGCGTATACTGCGCCTAACAGCCCGAATCCCGCTGTCGGAGGCGGGGATTCAGTGTTAGGCGCAGTGTTCGCCACTTTCAGCGGCGCCCCGCATGAAGGGGTGGGCAGTGGATGCGGTGTGGGATGCGGGGTAGGCGTTCCGGGGCGCTCGAAAACTCCGAGGCATGTACGATGGTGAGTCGGCAAAGCGAGGCGCAGTGCAGCGCTCGGCAGCTCCAACAGGCAGACCTGTTTTTTTTTTGGTCTAAATCCTCCGGCAGAGGCGAAGTGAAGCAGGATCGGAACATGCGAGGAAGCAGATAGAAGATCGCGACAGAAATCTCGGCACTCCGCTCTGTGCAGCAGGAGTATGATTCTGAAAAAATCGCCTTTATAAAGGCGGAAAACAGAGTCAGAAAAGAGCTGAACATAAAAAATAAACATAATTAAAAAAAAAAAACACTTTCCTAAACTCTAGAACGGCGCAATATCAAGAAATATGATATTGTGAATTGCCGGGAAATACAGTAATTCAAATTCTGAAACCTATTCTCATTGGTCGGCATAAACCGGCCAATCAGAATAGGAGCGACAGTGAACCATTAAAACCTATGGGGAAGGATTGAACAATCAGAATCCACGGCGGGATAATTCAAAATACAGTAAAAAGACAGAAAAGAGCTGATTGGCTGAGCTAGCGGGGCTTGGCTAGCTCGGCCAATCAGAATAGGAGCGACAAAGACCCATTCTAGTCTATGAGAAGTTTAGACCAATCAGAATCCACGGCGGGATAATTCAAAATACAGTAAAAAGACAGAAAAGAGCTGATTGGCTGAGCTAGCGAGTGCTTGGCTATCCAGCCAATCAGAGCGCGAGCTACTTCTCCCATTATAGTCTATGGAGAGATGGGCGCACTGAAATCTCGGCGCTCAGCGCCATGCGGCATGAAGTATTGATCAAAAAATTATTTTTATTAAATGTAAAACATTATCAGATAAAGAGCAGAACCCTTCTTTACAAATAAAGCAGTTAAAAACCCAAACAACGCGTTTGTCGCCGAGACCGACGCTACATAGGGAATTGCAATAGAGAGAATCGCCGGGAAATACAGTAATTCAAATTGTTTAAGCTATTCTCATTGGTCGGTATAAACCAGCCAATCAGAATAGGAGCGACAAAGACCCATTATATCCTATGGAGAAGTTTGGATTAATCAGAATAGGAGCGACAGTGGCCCATTCTAACCTATGAAGCAGTATTAACTAATCAGAATAGGAGCGACAAAGTCCCATTATATCCTATAGAGAAGTTTGGACCATCAAAAATCAAAGGCGGGACAGTTCAAAATACAGTAAAAAGACAGAAAAGAGCTGATTGGCTGAGCTAGCGGTGGCTTAGATATCCCAGTCAATCAGAGCGCGAGCTACTTATCCCATTATAGTCTATGGAGAGATCGGCGCGCTTAAATCTCGTCTCTCAGCGCCGTGCGGCATGAAGTATTAATCAAAAAATCATTTTTATTAAATGTAAAACATTATTAGATAAAAAGTAGAACCCTTCTTTACAAATAAAGCAGTTAAAAACCCGAACAATGCGTTTGTCGCCGAGACCAGCGCTACATAGGGAATTGAACTAGAGAGAATCGCCGGGAAATACAGTAATTCAAATTGTTTAAGCTATTCTCATTGGTCGGCATAAACCAGCCAATCAGAATAGGAGCGACAATGTCCCATTATAACCTATGGAGAAGATTTGACCAATCAGAATTCATACATGTGGCCCAAAGTGAGTAAATGGAATACATTTTTTTCATGAAACCTTGTACAATTGGTGTCTTTTACAGTCTCCTCACCGCAAAACCAGCAAAATGACCTTTTGGGAACTGAGAATAAAAATTGCAGTAAGAAATGATCATTTAAAAAAAATTTTTCAAGAGGACCATTTCTGTTTGAAGGTGAATGTGAAGTAGACCGGCAACTAATCGGTGACCTCGGCAATTGGGGCCACAACATCATCAGAGATCCATGCCTGATTCATCTTGATGAAAGTCAAATGATCAACATTATCTGTGGAAAGCCGGATGCGTTTGTCTGTAATGACTCCTCCAGCTGTGCTGAAGGTCCGCTCAGATATGACGCTGGCTGCTGGGCAGGACAACACCTCTATGGCATGGCGACAGAGCTCGGGCCATTCATCCATTTTGGATACCCAGAAGTCGATTGGGTCCGGAACATATCCAAAAACATCGGTGTTGAGACGCAGATAGTCGTGCCGGGCTCTGTGTGTTGTATGTGTGCCCTGCATTACATGCATTGGTGAGGTGGTAAATAAGGATTGCCAGAGGTCACCCATTAGGCTTCTGCCACAATGCCTGCTGCTGCTGCGGCTACTTGGCACTCTACTGCTGTCACGTTGCTGACGTTGTTCCACCGTGACATTTGAAGAACATGAAGCAGACGCAACAGATGTCTCCAGTTGATTAATCAGCACAGTCTCCAATTCCTGCATTTTACTCTCTATTTGGGTGACTGGAAGGAAAGTGCTGAGTTTCGCTTTGTAACGGGGATCGAGGAGGGTGGCCACCCAGTAGCTGTTGTTCAGTTTGATGGCCTTAATGCGAGGATCATGTTGGAGGAAATGGAGCATCCAAGCACTCATGTGATGCGTTTACGGCAAATGCGGCATATGACATCGCTGGGTGAAGCAGAGGCTTGCTCAAAAACGGCCCAGGCTTGAGAGGTCCTGGACCTTTTCGACGGCGATAAGCGAGGAGCGGTGTTTACGCTGTCGTGCCTGGCGGAATCATCTCAGCGGACTTGTGCGACCGCCCTCTCCATTTTTGAGGCGGGACCCGTACTGACACTACCCCATCGTCTTCCTCCTCGTCCAGTGATGAAGCGCTCGCAAGCAAATTCTTCTGAAAAGACCACGTTGGATCCGCAATGTACAGAATTTAAGGACGAGGAAGTCACTTGTGTTGATGATGATGACGCATCATCATCAACACAACTGACTTCCTCGTCCTGACATTCTGTTTCCTGGAGCTGCAGGCTACAAGCAACAGGCCCTGCAAGGCGTTGCCGACCGCCGGATTTTTTCCCCAATTACCGCTCCCTCTTCCTCTGATGGCATTCACGAGGGGGCATCAGAGCAACAAATCACCTTTTTGGGCATTTTGCTTTTTTGAAATCCCTTCTTCCCCAAACCACATTTTGTCACAAAGAGGTCTTCAAAAAGGGTTTTATCCAGAGTGGGGGACACATTGACAGGGGGGCTGCCTTCGCTTAAATTTTTGGACGATCGACGAGATGTGACGACATTTGTGGCCATGACTGGGAGGACGAGGGGGGTAAGACTGCTGGATCAGGTTGCTTTTAACCACGAAGAACAATTGGCGACCTGTTCGTTACGGGGATTCACAGGAAACACCAACCACGATGAAGGCCTGAGGGCCTCAACGAAGATCCCGGGCTTGTATGTTTTTCCCAGCACGGGGAAGGGAAAGCAACCTTCTCTGTACCTCTACCTCCATGTCCTACACCCCTCTTTGCTTGCTTACCAAAACCTCATTTTGCTCCATGTTCAGAAAGATAAAAAATTAAAAGGGATGGAAGAGTTTTGACAGTGTCTTATTAAAGACGCAAATCACAGCTATTCTTAAATCCCTCAATTTTTCCAATACCAACTAGGATTAAAACAGAATTGTTTCTATCGAATACCTGGGAAAAGCGGTCTGGTGGAGAACCTAAGACCAAATCAAAATGTTCTTCCTTCATCCCGGATTTTACAACTGCCCATGGGCTAGGAATTTTTTAGTTTTCAACAAAATATCACACAATGCGGGTATTTTGCGCCAAAAGAGATTTTACCGAGCGCAATAAAACTATTCAAAAGTTCAAAACTGGGCCGTACCACATGCAATATAGCTATTTTAAAGTTATACAGATAACAAAAGGTGTTTTTTGCAGCAATGAAATACACCACATTTTTCTAGAAAATTTCTTATCCAAATTTAAGTACAAGGTGGGCCCTTTAAAAAAAAACTGGGCCCCCACCACGGCAATACAGAAATTAAACATTTTAAAGATGAAAATTTTGTTTTTTGCAGCAATGACAAACGAGAAATTTTTACTAAAAATATTTCTTCATAATTACGTACACGGCTATTTGAAAAAACTGGGGCCGCACCACGTGGCAATACCATTTAAAAGTTTTATGGATAACAAAAGGGGGTTTTTTTCACCAATGAAATACACCAACATTTTTTTACAAAAATTTCTGTACCAAATTTAAGTGCAATGTGGGTCTTTGAACAAAACTGGGGGCCCTACCCATGCAATAAGTATTTTAAAAATTTTTACAGATAAAAAAAGGTGGTTTTTTGCAGCAATGAAATACACCAACAGTCACTAGAAAATTTCTGAATCCAAATTTAAGTACAAGGTGGCTCTATAAAAAAAAGAACTGGCCGCAAACACCACGTGCAATACCAGCATTTTAAACGTTACAACGGATGAAAATTGATTTTTGCAGCAATGACACTCGATAACAGTTACTATAAAATTTCTGTAACCCCATCAAAATTGGCGTACAACGTGGCTATTTGAAAAAAAACTGGGGAGCTGCACCAAAGTGCGATACAGTTTATTTAACAATAAAGTTTACACGGATATGAAGAGAAAGTTGCATTTTTTGCAGCAATGACAAACGTGAAAAAGTACTAAAAATTTCTGGTATCAAAATTGGTGTACGAGCATGGCTATTTGAAAAAAAACTGGGTACGCACAAAATTAAAAAGTACAAAATTTAACCTTCAGTGCGAGTGTGCTGGCCAAAAGGGTAAAAAAATGCCATTTCATATGCAGTTTCAAAGCCGAGTCTGGGCTGCACAATATACACCCTCCTGTCCAAAGCCTATCTGTCCAACCCCCTAACTCCACCTTCCCTCCCCCGCAGCTGTACAGAGCTAGATGCTTATTTAAAAGTCTGTGTCTGAACTAAATAAGAACTTGAAATTCTTAATCACCTATATTCTGATGTTTTCAACAGCTAAAAGCATAGTTGTCTGTATGAATAAAGATAAAACTTTGTCTCAGAGCCAAGCTGAAATGAGTAGACAATGCAGCAGACGTCTTGCTCTAAAATTTAGAACACTGAAAAGACTGAAGCTGAACAGGGAATGTTGGTCTATGCAAAACGAAGGGTCATGTGATTTATTCCAGCCCAATTGACAAACCATACACATCACAGTCAAGACTATCTCACACCCAGCTCACGCTGCTCTAATGCCTAAGCTGATTGTGCTGGTCGCCAAAAGTCAGGAAACCTGAAAATGGTGCGCTAATAATAATTATCTGGTATGAATTGGTACAACTAAATATCGCGTGAATTGGAAGTATTCCAATCATCTAAAAATCGTGCCGATTTTCAGACTTTGGTCAATTAAAAGATCGCTCATACCCTAACTATCAACCTGTTGACGGACTAATCATAACTGGTTAACAATATACAAAAAAAAATAAAAAATTTGGGTGTCAGTTGATAGAGATTTGCAAATGGTTTTCAATTTACCAAAGTAAGACTTGCTTTAAATTAATGGAAATTTTGGTTCCTCATTCAAATAACTGAAAGCTAAAATTGGCAAAATTAGTTTTATGCCTTACAAAATGGAAGTGGGCAAGATAGTAAATTGTCAAGGAAACTGTCTTGTTTGGATTTCACTGACCACAAATTAGTGAATATCATAAACTCTGGACAGGAATTCCTAGGGATAGTTTTTCTTGTGACTTTTGACATGTGGCCTTGGTATACTTCAGAGGACATGGCAGATGGGGATCTGTGTATCCAATGTGAACATCCCCATCACATTTCTCAAAGTTTGAATTAAAGGACACTGACAATTCAATATTTCTGGTTCTTCCTCTCTTATCATCTCACTGTTCACTGAGGAAAAAGAAATTAGCCTAATGAACTAATGGGCAGTTCTAGAAATTAGATGAAAATGAAGACTATAGAAATATAATTCTAACAATCCAGAGACGTCCACTGTCTAGGGTTCAGTTATTATCTGAACCATGTTAAATTTATGTATCCTGACTCTTAGGAGCAGAAGAACCTCTACATTGTGAATGTTAGGTGTTTTCTTTTATTTTTCCTTTTTATGTTATAAGTCATCTTATTTGTCTTTTTTTTTTCTTTCTAGGTGGTCAAAATTGCAAAGCAACATTAAAATAAAAATGCAAGGCATTTTTTATAATTGCTTTATTGTTATTTATTTCTGTCTGTCACACATAGTTAAAAGTAAATTAAAAATGCAAAAATTTTGCTGTAGTCTAAATACAAAAAAGCCTTGAAAATCTATTTTTACAGCTGGTATGGCAGTTTAAAGGGTTTTTTAAATGATGAGTAAATTAGAGTAATTAAATTCAGGCCATGGTATGAAATAATGCATAAAAATGTGTAAAACCACCCCTTGTGTGTTTTTTTCGGACCTCCCCCTCATCCCCTTAACACTGCGCTTAAAAATGCGGGGCCTGGCTCTACTCCTCCCGGTGAAGAATAAAGAAGGGTCACTACGCCCTTGTTTCAATCCGGGCTTAAAAAGAAACTGAAAAGAAAAGGTTCCATGCCTCTGTTTGTTTTGTTTTCCGTCTATGGGGGCCAAGGTTTTCATGAAGCTCGATTTGCGAGGAGCCTACAATTGAATTTAAATCAAAGAGGGGGATGAGTGAAAAATCGCTTTCAACACAGTGCACCCCTTTCCCAAAATATCTAGCCTAGGGGATCGTCATGGGTGTCCCGGGACCCCCGCTCTGGTCCGTGGCCGCCCCCTCTTCCCTTTTTCGTTAAACCGGGGCTGCTACTTACCCACCCAAAGATCCTGTTTTCCCATCTCCGCTCTGCTGATAGCCTAGGAAGCAGGGGCGCGTGGCAAATCTTCTGGATTTAAAGGGCCAGTGCACTGGCAATTGGTTAAATTGGGGCCGCCTTATATCTTTGGATCCCTCCTACACTCTCTGCCAGGTATTGGTGTTCAGAGAAGTGAAAGGTTTTGTCTATCTGTGTTCCCAGTTTCCGCTATGTTTTCTGACCATTTGCCTGCCCCCCTGCCCTGACCTTACTCCCTGCCCCGTCTTGCCTCTGTCTTAAAATTCTTACCATCTCCCCCCCCGGGCCACCACTGCAACAATCCCCTGGGGGTAGGAGCCCTGTATTTTCCCGCCCGCAGCAAGTCTCCTTTTCTGGTGAACACTGGGGTACTTAGACCCCGCTTCTGGCGTGGCTTTACCATCGTTTGCTGGTCCAGTGAATCACCTACCCCTTGACTTTTATATTTCCCAAAATCCCAAAAGATGACAAAAAGAAAATTTTTTTAAAGAATTTTTATTACTTTCGCAAAGTCAAAATTTTAATACATTTCTTAGTATCTTGCACTGCCCTAAACTGTATGATTTGGGTCAAACTTTTGGGGATTCCTTCACAATATTTCACAATTTGGTAGAATTTTGGGCCCCCTCATAGGGTGTAAACTGAGCCTGTTTGAGGTTGCCTTGGTCACACTTGCCTTTTCAGTTTGGCCCAAAAAACTTTCAATAGGTTTGGACAGGGTTGTGAGGGCCCTTCCAAAACATTGATTGGTTTTCCCATAACCATTTTTAAATCATTTTATCGTATCTTTGGGTCATTGTTTTTGGAAGACCCATTTCCACCCAATTTTTAAAATTTTTGATGTCTTTGAGTTGTTGCTTAGCTTGCCCAAAAATTTCTTTCCTCATGATGCCATCTATTTTGGGAAAGTAACATGTCCCTAGTGCAGAATATAACCCAAAAACATGATTTTTGAAAACCCCGTGTTTCACAATTGGGGGTGGGTTCTTAGGTTTTGCAACTTCTCCCTTTTTTCACCAAACCTAAAATGGTTATTATGGCCAAAACTTTCAATTTTAGTTTCATCAGCCCCACAGGAAATGTCTCCAAAGGGGGAAAAGGGGGTTTGGAAGGGGGGGTGATTTTGTGTCCCCAGGTGTCCTTGAATTTAAATTTAAAAAAGCAATGTTTTTTTCAACACTTTTTTGCAGCAGACCTTGATGGGATAAAAATTGTCCCTTTTTTTTTCATTTTCTGTTGCCCCCAACTGCATGTCAGTTTCCCAAAACCGGATAATGTATCCCTTAACTTTTTTAAAAATAGTTCTATTAAGTCCAACGTCGTTTGCGCAAAGAGTTACTTGTATGCAAAATTGTGTTATACATTTTTAGAAAAATTGCGCCTTTTGTCGTGGTGCGAAGACTGTCATATTAAATCCCTATCACTTTTAAATACTTCTATTGCAGTCCGTGCATCTCAGTTTGGCCCAAATAGCGCACTTGTATGATAATTTGTTAAAAACTATCAATTGCTAGTCCTACTGGGCAGTTGTAAATCTCAGGGACTGAAGGAAGAACATTGTTGATTTGGTGTTATGGTTCTTCCACCAGACCGCATTTCACAGATATTCAATAGAAACAATTCTGTTTCTAATCCTAGTTGGCTGATGGAAATTAGAGGGATTTAAGAATATCTGTGATCTGCGGTCTTTGCAGTATAGTTTCTCAATAAGAGACTGTGAAAAACTCTTCTGTACCTTTTAAATTTTTATCTTTCTGAACATGGAGGGAACTACTGGTGGTAAGCGAGAAAAGAGGGGTGTAGGACATGCAGGTTTTGGGCTCATGCTGTGGCCCAGGGCAGGTATAGTCAATGTCCAGTTCAACTAAAATGGAGGTTCAAAGACGACTTTCTTCTGGCACTTTTTAATCTGAGGTTCTATCAAGGGCTTCTTTGCTGGTTTTGGGGCATGCCGCTGTAAAAGAAACCAATAGTAAAGGTCTTATTGACAAAAAGCTAATTTGCCGCGCTTCAAGGCCATCAAAATGAACAGCGGTTACTGGGTGTCCACCCTCCTTCATCCACGTTCCAAATAAAAAGTCAGCAATTTCCTTCAACCTACTTGACAATAGAACGCAGGAATTTGACACAGGCCTCACTGATCAACTGGGGACATCTGTTGCGTTAGCTTTACGTTCTAATGTAATGGTGGTACAACATCAGCAACGTGCCAGCAGTAGAATGGCAAGTAGCAGCAGCAGCAGTAGCAGCAGAATCAAGATTAGAAAAATAATGGAGAAATAGTCCATTTCTTATTGGGAATGTGTATTCTGAGTGTCCATAAGGGCATTTTATGGTGGTTTTGGGGTCAGGCTACTTTAAAATGGAGGGGTGGCAATAGGGCAGTATTCCTGTCAGGGGCCAGAATCAAAAAGGGGCCCGGTGATAGGTTAAAAATAGGAAGTAGTAGTGGGTGGGCACCCATTTGATTTAGCTGCATGTGGCCTGTTCTCGCCCCCAGCCGCTGTAATGGGGGCCCTCCCAGCTGAACTTGCTTTCCCCCTTTAGCGTTCTTGCTGCCACCTGCCCCGCATTATGAAAAGTTGTTGGCCCCTGGTGCAAAAAGTTATGGGGGGGGGCTTTCCTGGCGTTCCCAGTGCCATTTCCAATAGCGGTGTTGTTTGTGTGAAAGGGGGCCCTCGTAGCTGGGGGTTCCCACTGTGCCTGCTGTGGCTACGCCTTTATTTTTTTCAATTAGCCTTAAACAATAAATTTTTTTTCCCTAAATTGTTTTCTGTTACTTTTATAGCCAATTGTCTTCCAAAGAGGTACCCACATATCCGGTTTTGTTGGGGATGTTAATTCCAGCTTCTCCCCCCCTTGGGTTGGGTGTCAGAATGAAGGTTTTTGTTCCCTCTCCCATAGACTTAATGGTTATCGGGATTATGATATTGGCTATGGATACAGTATGAAAATTGCCGATATTGGGTTTATCAAACGAAAAAGATTGTCAACAAAATGAAAATTTTGGGTTTCAACGAAAAGTTGTTATTGAAATTGTGAGAAAAATTTCAAGCTTTGTACCAATTGTGTGTAGGATATAAAATTGGGAGTCCCTTTTGGGACAAGGAGTGATGTGCATGGTGCTGCTGAATATGTTGCAGTCATATAAATAAGTAAATACACTCTATAATAAAGGTAATGTCGTGTGTTATACTTTGACATTAAAGTTCTGCCAAATACCAGTTCGTAAATGCATTTTGCCCCCAGCAGTCATAATTCATCATGCACAAAGGTTTTACTCTCAGACCCTTCTGTTTCTATGATTCACTCACTCATCTTCCCATCAGTGCCAGTAATCAAGCAACCTATTAAATTTCCTTCCAGAAAAGCATGACAGCCAGAGAATATTTAACGTCCTCAAACTATTTATTCTTCCTTGATGAAAATCATCCATCATTAGGCTTTTTTCTTTGTGTGCTGACTAAAAAAACAATTAAGGGTTATTATGGTCTGTGTAAATGGGAAAGAAGCCCTTTACTTGGTGTTCTTATTTGTTGCAATTGTATGGTTCGCTAAACAGCACATTACTTGCCCCCAGCTGGAGGAATAAAAGAAGTTTTTGAAAAAATGAAAGAATGGGGCATGAAGTAGAAAGTTCTTGTTTTCCCATTTTTTGATGTTAAAGAATGACACAGTGCTTTTCATACAATTCAAAAAAGTAAAGGTTTTCTTACAAAAATTCCCTAAATGTATTGTTTTAGGGATGTCACATAGTTAAAAAGGCTTAATATGCATTAAAATAAAATAGGGAATAGGACCTAGCACAGCTGAAATGTCAGTCAATGCTGTAGAACCAACAACAGCTTTCCCAAAAAGTAGTAACCTGAAGCTGGCTGTAAAGAGCAGGTACTGTGAAAACAACCAGATGGGAAAACCACTTTAATATTAGTAAAGAGATAGCATGCCACATGTGGCCTAATGTGACCAGAATTTTAGTGATAACTCTTCTGCGCAGCACTGCTGAATATGCTAAGTGCCTTTTCACATAGCCTTTTAAATGCCCCATGTAAAAGGCCTTTCAATCAGCCATAAACAAATAAATGCTTATTTCATTGGGTGTCAGACTCATTTTCACAACATCTGTACCCTACCATACTATCAGAAAAAAACAGATGTGGGTAAAATAGCTCTGAAAGGAGCAAATGAAAAATCACATAAGTGCATCTCTAGTATTAATAAACTATGATTAGTGCTTACAACATAAATAAAAGTGCAAGTGCATCAAATAACAGCCAATACAATGGTAAATTCATACACTACATCACCAAATTATATAAACAGCATAACTACAATAAATACATGAATAAAGTGCAAGTGCAATAAATGATTCATTTACATTGCTAGTTACCCACAACCACTTCCGACGCGCGTTTCGCCTTAATGCTTCGATGCCCTTAATGCTTCGACGCACTTCCTATTTTATGCAATTGCACTTTTATTTATGTTGGAAGCACTAATCATGGTTTATTAATACTAGAGATGCACTTATTTGATTTTGATTTTTCATTTGCTCCTTTCATTGCTATTGTTTTTTTCTGGTAGTATTTCCAACATTTTGTTTTTTAATTTATTTAATTAAAATTATTTTTTTGAATTTATATAAAATTTATGTGTACGTATATATACAATTGAAACCAGAAGTTTACATACTATATATAAAAGAAAATATGCATTTTTTTTATCACTATCTGACATGAAATAAGAATAAACCTTACCCATTTTAGATTAATTAGGATTACCAAAATTATTTATATTTGCCAAATGCCAGAAAAATGAGAGAGAGAAAAGTTTTAAGGCATTTTTATAACTTTCTGCAAAGTCAAAAGTTTACATGGTATTTGGTAGAATTGCTCTTAAACTGTATGACTTGTGTCAAACGTTTTGGATATCCTTTCACAAGCTTCTCACAATAGTTGGTAGAAATTTTGGCCCATTCCTCCTGACAGAACTGGTGTAACTGAGCCATGTTTATAGGTCGCCTTGCTCACACCTGCCTTTTCAGCTTTAACCATAAATTTACAATAGGATTGAGATCAGGGCTTTGTGATGACCACTCCAGAACATTGACTTGGTTATCCTTAAGCCACTTTATAATCAGTTTGGCAGTATGCTTTAGGTCATTGTCCATTTGAAAGACTCATTTCCGGCCAAGCTTTAACTTCCTGGCTGATGTCTTAAAATGTTGCTTCAGTATTGCCACATAATCTTATTTCCTCATTATACCATCTATTTTGTGAAGTACACTGGTCCCTTCTGCAGAGTAGCCTTTCAGCCCATGTTGATACAGTACTCATTTCACTGTGGAAAATGACATAAACTTACCAGCTTCCATCAGTATCTTCACAAGGTATTTTGCTTTTGTCGTTGGGTTGATATGCACATGTCGGACCAAAGCACATTCATCTCTGGGAGACAGAACCTGTCTCCTTCCTGAGCGGTATGATGGCTGGACATCCCCATCTTGTTTGTACTTGCAAATAATTGTTTGTACAGATGAATGAGGCACCTTCAGATATCTGGAAACTGCACCCAATGATTATCCAGACTTGTGCAAGTCCACAATTCTCTTGCTGATATTGTGACTGATTTCTTTAGACTTTCCCATGATGCTACACAGAGAAGCCGTGTGTTTCTGGTGTGCATTAGAAAATATTCATAGGTGTGTTTCTAATAATCAGAAGCTTCCAAAGACATGACATCATCATATGGGCTGTCCCAAATTGTTTAAAGGCATAGCAATCCTAGTGTATGTAAACTTTTGACTTTGCATAAAATAATGAAAATGCCTTAAAAAATCTCTCCCATTATTCTGGCATTCGGCAAATGTAAATAATTTTGGTAATCCTAATTGACATAAAATGGGTAAGGTTTATTCTAATTTCATGTCAGATAGTGAGAAAAACATGAATATGTGTCTTTTTTTAGTGTATGTCAACTTCTGGTTTCAACTGCATATATTATATATATATATATATATATATATATATATATATATATATATATATATATTTATATATATATATATATATATATATTTATTTATTTATTTATATATATATATATATATATATATATATATATATATATATATATCTGATCTAGCACTTTTTACTTTATTGGGTACAAATTGTGTATCTGTGCAGAGGATCTTATTATTATCCCTTTTGGGTACCTATCATTTTCACACATTTTCACTATTTGCTAATAGCTGCTCTCAGTCTATGTCCTGTATTGCGTCCCTCAATAAGTGGAAATTGGCCCTTTTAAAATTAAGGGCCACATGTATGAACCTTTTTAGGTCTAAAACTCACTATTTTGCTCATAGGTACTATGAGCAAAATAGTAAGTTTTAAACCTAAACAGGTTCATACATGTGGCCCTAAATGTTTTTGCCCTCCCGCTCTTCGTCTCTTTTTTTCCAGTTTACACAAAAATTAATTGTATTGTGGTCGCTGTTACCTAGATTCTCAGAAACAGTGACCGCTCCAACAAGTTCTGCTTTGTTAGAAATTACCGAATCCAACAGAGCATCACTTCTAGTGGGATCCTCCACAAACTGCCCCATAAAATTATCCTCTAAGATTAAGGAACTTCCATCCCTTCTCAGCTGATGCAGAACCGTGACCCCAGTCAATGCCTGAGTAATTAAAGTCACCCATTATTATCGCTGTACCAGCCTGTGCGGCCCGCACCATTTGATTATGCATCTGTTCCTCTATTTCCTCAGTGATGTTCGGGGGTCTATAGATTAATTTTTTCTGCATTTACCCCCTCTTGTGTTTCCACCCACAATGTTTCCACATCTTCAGCAACTTCATCCTCTATTTCTTCTTTCATGTTTGCCTTCATAAATAGAAGTGGGCTACAACATTTGAGGAATTTAACTTTGCGGAACAAGATGTACTTTCAGATGGTGTCATTAATTGTACCACAGAATAAACTGGAAACTGAAAATAAATTCTAAGTGGGGTGACGTGATAAAAAGTACTTACACCATGTTTGCAGGGGCTTTGTTTTTACAGCATTCACTTTTCAATATAAATGATGTGTTATCTGTATTCTATAGATTGATACAAAATACCAAACATGTACAGTTTTATTTATGTTTTACTACTATAAAAAAACCAAACATTTTCTATTTCTTAAATTTGCAGCACAGTGCCATTTTCTGCGACCAATGTTCTCACTTATGGACCTGACCAGACTTTCACAGATGCTGTGATACCCATTATGTGTACTGTCTTTATTATTTTTCTATGTGTAAAATGGCAAAAGTTGGTTAAGTATGTATATTCCTAAACATTGTTTTTAATTTTTCTTAGAGAATAGATTTTATTTAAACCAATAGGCATTTTTAAAAGGAAGTGTTAAATTCTTGTGCAAAGTCCAAAAACACTACACCCACACCCTTCTTTTTGCCTCTTGTTTACTCTGTACTAAGAACACTGATGTGGTCGGCTCTGTTACCGTGGCATTTTGCTCTGTAAGAAAGGCAACAATTTGCCTGGCTCTGTAAGAGGGATGTGAGTAGCTTTGTTATGGAGGCATGGATGTGGTTGGCTCTGACACTTATGTGATTGGCTCTGTAAGATGGACACTGATTTGGCTGGCATTTAAATGATTGGCTGTGTTAGAGGGATATTACTGTCTCTGGCTCCATTGTAGAAGCACGGATGTGGTAGGCTCTGTAAGAGGGACACTAATATGGCTACCTTTGATTCAGAGGCATGGATGTGGTTGGCTCTGAAAAAGAGGTACTAATGTGGCTGTCTCCATTGCGAAGGCATGAATGGGGTAGGCTCTGTAAGAGGAACTCTAATGAGGCTGACTTTGTTATGTAAGTATAAATGTGGTTGGCTCTGTAAGAGGGACACTAGGATGGTTTTCTCTAGTCTGAACACTACAATGTTACTTTTATATTGCAGTTAGAATTGGGAACTTTATGCAACTACTATTTGTAGACTTTATGGATGATTCATGGCTGATTAATTTTTAGCTTGTTGCCCTTTTAAATTTGATGCCTGTCCTCAGTCTGGCTTTGGGCAGCACTGACCACTTAAGAAAAGATTCTTTGCTCAGTTATTGCTAATATGATCTCTTTATTTTGAATGCATACAAAAGATAAAACAAAGAGGTGTGTGCTGATGACTACGCATTTCTAACCTCTCACGGTTCTTTATCATTATCATGTGTATAATTTATTCATAGATCTTTTTGGTAACATCCCCATGAGTTCCATGTTTGACAATGCTGTCAAGTGCACAACCTGTGCAATGTATGCCATCCTTGAGCAACAGTTCGAGGGGGCATACTGCTGTGCAAGATGTGTGCACACTGACATTTAGAAGCCCGTATCCTGGATCTAAATAGCAAGTGGCAAACACTGAGATCTATTGCCAACTTGGAAGCGAGCCGGCTGCCCACTGAGCAATCACTCGCAGGTGTAGATGCTGGGGAGGGTGGCAGCATGGAGGTGCAGGAACATGAGGCAGCTAGCTGGGTAACAGTCAGAAAGAAGGGTAGAGGGAAGAGTGTCAGGGAGGCCTGATCTGGTACACCCCAACAAATTTGCAAGATTGGCAGATGAGGGGGATATCAGCTCAGAAATAGATTGCTTTCAGCAAGACACTACCCCTGTCTGCTCCAGTAAGATGGGGAATAGGGGGTGCAGGTCAGGGGTAGACAGGTGCTAGTAGTTGGGGACTCCATTATTAGGGGTACAGATAGGGCAATCTGCCACAAAGACCGGGAACGACAAACAGCATGTTGTTTATCTGGGGCCTGGGTTCGACATATCGCGTATCGGGTTGACAGATTGCTGGGTGGGGCTGGTGAGAATCCAGCTGTCTGGTCCACATTAGGTAACAATGACAAAGTGAAGAGTATGGGAGTTCCTTAAAAAGATACAGGACTTTAGGCCAAAAGCTCAAGGCAAGGACGTCCTGGGTAATATTTTCAGAATTTAACCTTTTCACACGGCCACACCAGAGAGGCAGAGGGAGATTAAAGAGGTAGAATAATGGCTCAAATAATTGGTGTAGGAAAGATGGATTTGGTTTTTTGGAGAAATGGGCTGATCTTCTGTCATGGCTACAGTACTCGTAGCTAGGACGGCTGCACCTAAATGGGGAGGGGGCAACTGTATTGGGGACAAAATGGACAGGAAGTTGAGAATATTTAAACTAGGAATCTGGGGGTAGGAACAACACATTTACCGTGCAAGATAGGTGAAGATCGAGAGCTGGGAATAGTAATAATCAGGGGTGAGTGGAGGAAGGGGGATTAGCAATAGTTAAGAAAGTTCAGGGAGAAAAGGAAATAAAAAATTGAAAAATCCCTAATGCATGCCCTGACCAATGCCAGGAGTCTGACGCAACAAATAAATGAACTAAGAATTACGAATAGCGGAAGAAAAAATGACATAGTGGGGATAACTGAGACTGGCTGGACGAGAAGCTACGACTGAGGCGGTTATTAGCAGAGGTTACAGTCTATTAGAAGGGATCGTAAGAAAGACCGAAGGGGAGGAGAATGTCTCGAGTAAAATCCTGTCTTAAAGCTACACGGCGGAAGATACAGGTACAAGTAATGAACATTTTGATGGAATCATTATTGGTAAATATACATGGGGGAAACCATACAATATAATTACTAATATGGGTCTGCCAAGGCCCCCCAAATAGAGACAGAACCATGGAAATGTACTCCTCAGGGCAAAATACACTCACCCGCCACTTTATTATGTACACCATGCTAGCAACGGGTTGGACCCCCTTTTGCCTCAGAACTTGCCTCAATTCTTCCGTGCATAATTCCCACAATCGGTGTTGCAACGATTGCTCAAATTTACCAATGGGCCCAAAGAGTGCCAGAAAAAATTCCCCACACCAAGACACCACCACCAGCCATGAACCTTGAAATACAAGGCAGGAGGGATCCATGCTTTCATGTTGTTGACGCCAAATTCTGACCCTACCATCCGAATGACGCAGCAGAAATCGAGACTCATCAACAGCAACGTTTTCCAATCTTCTACTGACCAATTTCGATGAGCTGGGCAAAATGGAGCCTCAGTTTCCTGTTCTTAGCTAAAGGATGCCACCCGTGTGGTCCTTCTGCCTGCGTAGCCATCTGCTCAAAAGGTTCGCCGTACAGTGCATTCAAGTATGCTCTTCTGCCTACCGTGGTTTAACAGGGTGGCTATTTGATCCACTGTTGCCTTTTCATCAGCTCGAACCAGTCTGCACCACGTCCCATTTGACCTCTGGCATCAACAAGCATTTCCGCCCACAGACTGCCGCTCACTGGATGTTTTTTCTTTTTCGACCATTCTCTGTAAACCCTAGAGATGTTGTGCCGTGAAAATCCCAGATCAGCAGTTTCTGAAATCTCAGACCCGCCCTTCTGGCACCACACCCATGTCGACGTTCAAAGGCAACTCAATTCACCTTTCTTCCCCATACTAGGCTCGTTGAACTGCAGGGAGATGTCTTGACCATGTCCTACATGCTAAATGCACTATTGCCGCCATGTGATTTGCTGATTAAGAAAATTAAGTGTTAACTATGGCAGTTGGACAGTGACCTAATAAAGTGCCCGTGAGTGTAGATGAGCGGCTAATCAGAATGAGGTTTATTATTATGGGCGACTTTTAACTATCCAGAACATCAATTTGGGAATCTTGAGAACCTTATCTCATAAAGGAAACAGTTTGTATAATAACTAATGATAGATTACTTTGCCAAATGTGCAAGAACCGACTAAAGAAAGACTTCTAGACTTAATTTGACTAATAACCTGACAGAGTAACAAAGGTTCAGGTTGAGGGCACCTAGGAAAAAGTGACCTAATATAATAAATTGCCGTTAATCTTCATAGAGATTTTTGTACAAGGAGCCACAAAAACACTGATTTTTAGGAACTAATTTTATTACTGCTTAGGGGAGCCCTAAAACGTATTGACTTGACATTTGTGGTTACATAGGCAGAACAAATAATAAATGGGATATTTTTTAAAAACATCTAGGGCTACCACTGTGAGAGGTACTTACCTTATAGTAATAACACAATTAGAACAAAAAACCCATTGTGGATCAACAGTATGTAAAAGAGCAATAAAAAACGAAAAGAAACGGTTTCACTACTAAAACAGAGGTAGAAAGACACTAAAGAAGCTATAAGGAAAAAAATAAAGTGTGTAAAATAAAAGATAAAGGAAGCACATTGGAGACGGAAAGTCCATTCGCTAAAGACAGTCAAACTAACCCCAAAATATTTTTTACTATAAAAACTAGTAAAAAATTAAAACAGAAAATGAGTGCCCTTTGAAGAAATACTGAGGGTGAGACAGTATAGGCATAGAATAAAGCAAAACCTATTAAACACTTTATCTCCACTTGTATGTACCGCGGCGGATGAGCTTCCTGATTGCATGAGCAAAGGGAGGAGTAAAATCCAGACTTAAATTTTCTGTCTAGACCAGGAAGAATGCAGCTCCATCTTAAGAGAATTAAAAAAGACAAATCCCATCCAGATGCATACACCCACTGTCCTAAGGAGTTAAAGATGTCATAGTATAGCCCCTATCTTTATATTAATGGACTGTCTAATACCGGGTTATGTCCCAAAGATTGCGCATAGCACATTGAGCCAATATTCAAAAAGGTCAAAAAGTGATCAGGAAACTATAGCCGGTAAGTTTGACCTCTGTGTATAGATAAAATGTTTAAGGTTTCTCAAGATAGCTATCCGGGAGTATCTCACTGAAATAAAATGTATAACGCCTTCCAGCAGTGTTCATGAAGGATTCGTCCTTTCAAACTAATCTCAACATTTCTATAGGAAGTCAGAGCTTAGACTTATCGGGGAGGCACTGGATGTCCCTATATCTGAGATTTTCCAAAGCATTGATACGTGCCAACATAAAAGGTTGGTAAAAAAAATGAGAAATGCTTGACTGGGAAAATGTGTGCAAGAGGTAAGCAACAGGCTCACTGATAGAAAACAAAGGGTAGTAATTAAGGAACATACACAGACAGGATTGCTGTTACGAGTGGGGTACCACAAAGGTCCTGTATTGCCCACATCCTCTTCAACATTTCAGTAATAATCTACACAGGATACACAGTAGAAATACGATCTTTGCAGACGATACAGCAGCTCTGTAAAGTAATCAACACAATAAGGATAATGTGTTCTTTACAAAGGAGCTGGATAAGTATGGAGGCCAGGCTGGAAATGGCTGATTAAGAATAACACAGATATATGCAAGGGTTATGCACATGGGGAGGAAAAATCCATTTACATGACTACATTAATATGGGAAAAATGCGGGTAAAAGTGACATGAGAAGAATTGGGAAATCCTGGTGGACAAGTAAACTTAATTAGCAGCCAGTGTCAGAACAGCAGCTGCCAAGGCAAATAATCATGGGTCATTAAGAGCATTAGAGGCGCATTATGAGAACAATATTACTCGCCATTATACAAGTCACCTGGTTAAGACCATACATGAATTTGTGTACATTTTGGGCCCATTGGCACAGGAAAGACATTTATGCTTTGAGAACAGGACTAAGGACGGCACAAAAATAATAAAAGACTGATGACTACAATACCAAGAAAGATAGCAAGATTGGGTTATTATTTAGAGAAAAGACGCTTTGGGGAAAAAACAAATGATTGTTTAAATACATTACAAAGGTCAATATAGAGACTCTCCCAAATTTATTTATACCCACGGCTTATCTAGAACAAGGTGGGCACCTCTACGTCTTAGAGGAACAAAAGTTGCTAACATAATCATAAAAGGAATTCTTAACTAGAAAGAGCAGTGAGACTGTGAATTCATCCTCCAGAGGAAAACCTTGTTTTTGGGGGGGGTTTTCCCATGGTGAATTCACTGACAGAGTTCAAAAAGAGGTTGGATGCGTTCTGGTCGCCGTAATAATATCACAGTTATAGTGTCAAGATTCAGGAGGGGACATTGGATACCCATTATATTACCAATGCCCAATTGGAGTCGGGTAAGGAATTTTTCCCTAAAATGAGACAATGTGGCTTCTACCTCATTGGGTTTTTTTGCCTTCCTCTTGATCAACCCTTAGCACAACAGGCTGAACTGGATGGACGTTCTCTCTTTTTTCGGCCTTACAAACTATGAAACTATGAAACTTTGTGATAAAGAATCATGATAGGTTAGAAACATGTAGCCACCAGCATGCACCTCATTTTTTTACCTTTTGCATGCATTAAAAATGAAGACATCATCTTAGCAATAACCGAGCCCTAAATCTTTTCTTAAGTGGACAGTGCTGCTCAAAGTCAGACTCAGGCTAGGTCAGAAGCGGCACCTACGCACCCATAGGAACTAACCTGAGATGCTGAGGATTTCCATACAGCAACAGGCAGTCATGGACAAAAACAAGCAGCATAGAATGATTTGAAGGACTTTGTGTGCAATACTTGACCACAACAATAAAGTTTCATAATTTGAGCAAGCAACTGATTGACTTCTCTCGTCCATCCATGCCTGATACGGGCTATTTAAAACCTGTCCTTTCCTCTTCCTGTTGCCTGTGGTTGTCTTCCTGTTTCCTTGCTCCCTTACCTGCATTTCCTTGCTCATTTTAATTTCTTTGGTTACTGGACTTCAGCTTCAGTATATGTCTATCATCTGCTCTGTCACTAAACCCAGCTCTTCAGATTCCTCTCCTCGTTTTGGTGTTTGTCTTGTCCACCGTTTGCCCTGTTTGTAGACCCACTGGCATATGAATAGCAACATGCTGCATTGGTAACCTGGGTCCTTTGCAGCCAAGATCAAACTGCTTCGGAGGGCCTTGATGAAGACCAAAGTGGAGCCATAGACTTTGTCCTACAGGGAGGGCTTCAGACAGTAGTTGCCGCGGACTCTGTACTTGCCTTACGTTTAGTCTGTTTGTCATCCACTGAGCCACTGTAGGGCTCTTTTACTTCATTAAAAGTTCAATTGATATATTTTTTTCCCTGGGTACATCCCTGCTGATAATATATCATTTATTTATATATTTACCCCAGAAAACACATGATATCTAATCATGATGAAGTACATATAGACTTCTACTAAAATCACAATACTGCTAGCACTTCTGTTATACTGCCCTTACTCATTAACTCCCACAGATTCCCGCTGCTTTCTTCTGATGTTTCTTTCCTTATGGCAGAATCTGTTGTCAATGTCATTATTTGCTTGCCTGCCATCTGTGCAGTTTCACATTACAGCACAGTCTTCATATATTCATCCTTGTGAATTTGGTACACACTTTCTCCTAAACAACAATAACAGTTGGGGAAAATAATACTGTACATAGAATTTTTGTCTCCTTGTAAATTAATTACTAGGGACCTCGTAACTAAAATTAATATATTTGTACATTTATTTGGTTTGAAGAAAGCTTATCTAACAGCTGGATAAATGAGCACTTGCCAATAACAGCATCAAAAACACTGCGTGGTAGGATTTATCTCTGTCTAAGCTGTCTTTCTTGGCTATGGCATATTTGGCGTACAGCCATGAGCAAAAAAGCCGTGGAAAGCAACGCTAAAGATCTCTGCTTATGTATTTACTATGTTGGCTTCACATGATAGACTGATCGAAATATTTATAAACTATATGTGGTAGTTTACTTATATGGGCAGCAGTACGTAAATTACAATTTTATTATATATCATTAACATCAATAAAATCACATAAAATTCTTACCCAAGCTCAGTGCATTATACCTTCTTAACAACATAATGTGATTTTACTCTTTTACTCCACATCATTTTATGTGGCCACTGAGAGTTTAGACACACAGTCAAGAGACTTTCCTTGGAGGAAGCAGCCAGAGGTGGTGGTGCCAACACAGGAAGCAGATTCCACTCTGCATTCACTGTTCTGGCGTGCATCTCCACACCGCTCTGATCAGCAACTCAAAGATCATGGCATAGCTCTGACAGGCCTACCAAGGCACCTTAGCCTCCAACCTCCAAGTTAGAAAGCTCAGTGCCAAAGCAATGGAATGGGCTGGCTATTATATAACCTTAAAGGGGTATTCCCATCTAATTGATTAGTTTTAAACATGTAGGCAAAGGTAAATAAAGACTATTACCAGGGCCGGGACAAGGCATTTTGGTGCCCTAGGCGAGTACAGCCAATGGGGCCCCCCCCCCCCCGCTATAAAAAAAATACCCCCCCCCCCCCCCCCACACACACACTAATTCCTCTCACCCCTGCGCCAGGTCCTTTTCACTAATTTTCTTGCACATTCCACATAGGTCCCATCCATCTCCTCAGCATCGCTGCACAAAAAAAATCAGCCTGACAAATTTGCATTTTTCAAAATCGCTCCCCTCCTTTAATGACAGTGCAAGACCCCTAAATAACAGTCACTAAATAATCCACCGATACATGGAGCAAATCTCCCAGACGAGTGATTGTTACTAAAAGCACTCCTACAAAACCCAGACCCAAAACTATTACAAACTAAGGCTCAAAAAATTCTGCCAGACCCTGACCAAACGCGACCCCCCACATGTGACTATCAGCTGTACACAGCTCTGATTACATATACCACCGCCATAACAGTGACCATTGAGTGGTAATACTAGTTTGTATGTAGGCTCTGCAGAAATATAAGTAAATTACACTGCAGTTACATTTAGTGACTCACCGGAGACGTCTTTTCTGATCAGCGTCGTTCACTTTCCCTTTTCTCTCCATCGGTTCACCCCTTCATGCCAATTGCTCCCGGCCAAGACTCTCCCTGAGGATTTGGACACAAATATCTTAGATTCCTCACATTTCCAGTAACCCTTAATTATAGGTATAAATCCCCTTAGTCAGACAGGTTTTTTAATATGCCTTCTCTCAGGCAGGGAATAGATATTTTTCCCCTTAGACAGGTAGGATATAAAAATAGGGGCCCTCGGGAGGTATATAGCTAGGGGGTCAGGCAATATATAGCTAGGGGTTCAGGCAGGCGTATGGGGGTACGGCAGGCTATGGGGGCCCCAGGGATGTATAGGGCCACAGGCGGGTATGGGGCCCAGGCGGGGTAGGGCCTCAGGCAGCGATGGGGGCTTAGGGGGCTATGGGGCCACAGGCGGGTATGGGGGGTCAGCAGCGTATGGGGGCCCCAGGCGGGGTATGGGGGCCCAGGGAGGATATAGGGGGGACGGGAGCCGACAGGGGGCCCGGGGCGGTTGGGGCCACAGCAGGGAAGGGGCCCAGGCAGGGTAGGGCCTCAGGCAGGGTATGGGGTTTTGGCAGGGGGTATGGGGGGGACAGGCAGGGGTAATGGGGGGCCACGGCAGGGTAGGGGGGTCGGCAGGATATGGGGCACCAGGAGGGGTATGGGGCCCCAGGGAGGCATATAGGGCCCCAGGCCCCTAAAAGGGGCTCAGGAGGCATACGGGGGGCCCAGGCAGGATATAGGGGACAGGGTTCGTATGGGGGTCACAGGGGATGGGGACCCAGACAGGCGTATGGGGGGTCAGGCAGGCTTATGGGGGGACCCGGCAGGCATAAGGGGACCCGGGAGGCTTTTAGGGGGCCCCAGGGAGGTATTAAAGGGGCGCAGGCAGGATTAAGGGCCAAGGCAGGAAAAAGGGGCCCAGGGGAGGGGTATGGGGGGCCCCAGGCAGAATATAGGGGCCAGGCAGCATATAGGTTGGCCGCAGGCAGGCATTATGGGGGCCGCAGCAGGCATTATAGGGGGCCCATGCGCATTTTGGGGCCGCAGGCAGGATATAGGGGGCCACAGGCAGCATTATAGGGGGGCCCCAGGCAGGCATTATGGGGGCCGCAGGCAAGGCATTTTAGGGGCCCCAGGCGTGTATAGGGGTCCCAGGCAGGCGTAAAGGGGGCTCAGGCAGGCATATGGGGGCACCAGGCAGCGGATGGGGGCCACAGGCAGGATAAGGGCCACAGGGACGTTACAGGGGCTAGGCCCGGCATACGGGGGCCACAGGCAGGCATAAGGGGGCCCCAGGGGTGCGTACTGGGCTCAGCAGCGTATGGGGACCACAGACAGGGGTAAAGGGCTCAGGCAGGCTTATGGGGCACCAGGCAGGCATATAGGGCAAACCCGGCAGGCATTATTTGGGGGCCGCAGGCAGGTATTATAGGGGCACCAGGCAGGCATTATAGGGGCCACAGGCAGGATATAGGGGGGCCACAGGCAGGCGTATGGGGGCCACAGGCAGAATAAAAGGGGGCCACAGGCAGGGATTATAGGTGGCCGCAGGCAGGCATTAGGGGGCCGCAGGCAGGTATTATAGGGGGCCGCAGGCAGGCATTATAGGGGCCGCAGGCAGGATATAGGGGGCCACAGGCAGGCATTATAGGGGGCCACAGGCAGGCATTATGGGGGCCGCAGGCAGGCATTATAGGGGCCGCAGGCCGAAGATAGGGGGCCACTGGCAGGCGTATGGGGGCCACCGGCAGAAGAGAGGGGGCCACAGGCAGGCACTTAAAAAAACCCCAAAATTAATACATACCCAATTCCCGGGCGCGGCTCCTCTTCTGTCCTCTTCAGCCGCGCGCTCCGCCGGCTGCTCCTCGGGCACACTGCCTGTGACGCCTGTGCGCCCGAGGAGAAGGCCAGCGTCGCAATGACATCACTCATTGCACGCTGCCGGCTGAGGGGCACGGGGCCGCGGCAGGTCCTCAGCCTATAGGACCCGCGGCCCCGCTGTGTCGGCCCTGCAGCTCACCGGGGGATCCACGATCCTCCGGGAGCGGGCCCGACACTGTCTGCGGGCAGGGAGCGCTTGCTCTCTGCTCCGCAGAAGCGTTTACAAGACCGCCGTGCCTTCAGCCCACCCGGGAGCGGCCTGGAGCCCGGCGAGGGTCGGGGCCCTGACGGCGCCCCTTAGGGATAGGCTGAGGTAGGCGCCCTAGGCGGTCGCCTACCTTGGCCTACCCGTCGTCCCGGCCCTGACTATTACCAAATATGTTGTTGATCTGATTTAGGATAAGACTTTATCTCCTGCTTTGGTACGCAACTTGTGAAGCTCTAGTGAAGTTTATGCCCAAGAGAATTAAGGTAGTGCCGGGAAATAATGGTGGCCAAACAAAATATTGACACACAATTTAACCATTTTACTTAAGGGTGTACTCACTTTTGTTGCCAGCGATTTAGACAATGATGGTTGTGTGTTGGGTAATTTTGAGGGCACACCAAATTTACACAGTTTTTTTAAATATTGTATTATATCTTTTCATGGGACAACACTGAAGATACAATGTAAAGTAGTCGGGTGCATCTTGTATAACAGTGTAAATTTGGTGTGCCCTCAAAATAACTCCTCACACAGCTGTAAGCCGAGTACCGAGGCAAGCTTTCCGGAATACAGCGAAGTCACGGACAAAGGAAACGACTCCAACACCAGTTCAACCACAGTTTGATTTAGTGAAATTTTTAGGAAAGTATGATGAACACATCACCCTAACACTTGTGTACAAACTTGTCCCCAGCACTTGTGCTGCACAGCATGCAGCCTGGAGTATGTCCTAAGGATACAAAATAAAATTACCTACCCATGGGGTTCAGAAAGGTCGAACACCCTCTACCTTTTAATACCGTACAAAGACAGGATTAATCGTGTGTGGTGGTGTTCAAGCAAGCTCGCAATGCAGCACAGCAGCTTACAACTTATCCAGATTTACCCGCTTCCCCCCAAAATATACATATAATACAAATTCTCTTGCAGGCGAACAGGTCGCATGAAAAGCAGGTCTATAACAAGTCCCCTTCAAATGCCCGAATCAAGAGGGCATCCTGGGTAACCCTTATGGCCTGGAACCGAACCTGCAATAACTAACTACAGGCCTGCACACAGTCTTGGGTTCATTGTCGTGACTAAGGTACCTTTTTGATGGCCGGCAGTTGCTGCTTGAGGTAAAGATTCCCGCTGATGGAGCCGATATCCCAAATGCAGCCAGCCAGACTCCTCTCTCTCTCTGGAGCAACTCACGTCCAGAGTCTAACAGATTCAGAGAAAGCCGAGTCGATCCTCGCTCAGCTCCTGCCCTCTCCTGATCTCTCTATGTCTTCGCTGCTTCTCCAAAATGGCTGCTGTCTTGAGTATCAGTTATCACAGTTGTCTAATTTGCATACAACAGAAACAGTGGCATCCTATGGCCAAACAGCAGAATGCAACAGAATATTTTACAATTATATATGATTTTACTTAGTGACCACCATGAGGCTGGTCCACTATCCCACACAGCCATCAATGTCTAAACCACTGGCAACAAAAATGAGTACACCCTTTAGTGAAAATGAAAAAATGGTGCCCAAAGAGTCAATATCTTGTGTACCAGTATTTTCAGCACGGCTTTCATGCTTTTGGGCATTGAGTTCTCTAGAGCTTCACTGGTTGCCACTGTAATCCTCTTCCACTCCTCTATGACAATATCATGTTGCTTTTGGATGTTAGAGATCTTACGCCTCTCCACCTTCCATTTGAGGATGCTCCACAGATGCTTAATAGGGCTTAGGGCTATAGACATGCTTGGGCAGTGCAACACCTTTACCCTCATTTTCTTTATCAAGGCAGTGGTTGTCTTCAAGGTATGTGAAAACTGTCCTGCAGCCCAGTTTCTGGAAGGGAGGGGATCATGTTCTGCTTCAGTAAGTCACAATAGTACTAGATGCAATTAGTCTGCTTGTCTTCAGCAAACTGTTTTTTGCGGGCTCATCTTTAGAAAAGGCTTCCTTCTAGGACGACTGCTATGCAGACCAATTTGATGCTGTGTGTGGTGTGTGGTCTGACTGGAGCACTGACAGGCTGATCTCTGGATAAAATACGGATCATGTGCACTCAACTACTTTGGTCGATCATGGCAAGGCCTGTTCTGAGTGTAACCTGTCTGGTTCAACCACTTTACGATCTTGGCCACCGTCAGTTTCAGGGTGTTGGCTATCTCCTTATAGCTGAGGTTAGCTTTATTTAGAGCAGCAATTGTTTTTTTAAGATCTTCAGTGAGTTCTTTGTTAAGAGGTACCATGTTGAACTTCCAATGAGAGAGTGTGAGAGCAATAACACCAAATTTAACACACCTGCTCGATATTAAGACCTTGTAACACTCATTAGTCACATGACGCCGTGGAGGGAAAATGGCAAATTTGGCACAATTTGTACATTTTCACTTAGGCTGTACTCATTTTTGTTTCCAGCAGCTTAGATATTGATGGCTGTGTGTTGAGTTATTTGGAGTGCACCTCAAATTTACATTTACATTTTCATTGTGTCAAAGTGTCATACCTTCAGTGTTATAGTTATATGCTATGACAAAGGCTCCGTGAGGGAACTGAAACGTCGCTTTCTTAAGCATGAGGAATAAACACCCTTTCAGCTTTATTCTTTGTGTGGAGTGCCGCAGATTTTTTTTTCTCATTAATGTTTCACTCTGCACCCCATCTTGAAAGAAAAAAAGCAGAAATGTAGATATTTTTGCAAATTTATTAAACAAGAAAAACTGAAATATCACATGGTCTTAAGTATTCAGACCCTTTGCTCAGTATTGAGTAGAATCACCCTTTTGAGCTATTACAGTCATGAGTCTTCTTGGGAATGATGCAACAAGTTTTTCAAACCTGGATTTGGGGTTCTCTGCCATTCTTCCTTGCAGATCCTCTCCAGTTACCTGAGGTTGGATGGTGAACATTGGTGGACAGCCATTTTCAAGTCTCTCCAGAGATGCTTAATTGGGTTTAGGTCAGAGCTCTGGCTGAGCCAGTCAAGAATGGTCACAGAGTTGTTCTGAAGCCACGGCTTTGTTATTTTAGCTGTGTGCTTAGGGTCATTGTCTTATTGGAAGATGAACCTTCGGCCAAGTCTGAGGTCCAGAGCACTCTGGAAGAGGTTTTCATCCAGGATATCTCTGTATTTGACCGCGTTCATCTTTCCTTCAATTGCAACCAGTCGTCCTGTTCCTGCAGCTAAAAAACACCCCCATAGCATGATGCTGCCACCACCATGTTTCACTGTTGGGATTGTATTGGGCAGGTGATGAGCAGTGCCTGGTTTTCTCCCCACATACCGCTTAGAATTAACAGCAAAAAGTTTAATCTTCGTCTCATAAGACCAGAGAATCTTATTTCTCATAGTCTGGGAGTCCTTCATGTGTTTTTTTGCAAAGTGTATGTGGGCTTTCATAAGTCTTGCACTGAGGAGAGGCTTCCGTCGGCGAACACTGCCATAAAGCCCCGACTGGTGGAGTGCTGCAGAGATAGTTGACTTTGTGGAACTTTCTCCCATCTCCCTACTGCAGCTCTGGAGCTCAGCCACAGTGATCTTTGGGTTCTTCTTTACCTCGCTCACCAAGGCTCTTCTCCCACAATTGCTTAGTTTGGCTGAATGGCCAGGTCGAAGAAGAGTTGTGGTTGTCCCAAACTTCTTCCATTTAAGGATTATGGAGGCCACTGTGCTCTTAGGAACCTTGAGTGCTGTAGAAATTCTTTTGTGATCTTGACCAGATCTGTGTCATGATTCTCATGTGCTCTGACACGCACTGGGGGTCTTATAAGACAGGTGTATCCTCTCCTAATCAATCCAATCATTTAAACAAACACAGGGCCCTGGAAAACCCCCGGGGGTAAAAAGTAAAACGCTTTTGGGAAAAGGGTTGTGTCGCAATTTTTTTTTGCAGTAATGTGTGTGTTTTCTTCACTTTTTTTTCTCTTTTCTGAATTTTGATTGTTATCTTAAAGAAGATAAGAGATTCCTGGTGTGTGGCCCCCGCCCCCCTTCAGAGATAGCCCCCTGTCTGTAAATTTCACAACCAAAAGGAACCGTCAAAAGAAAAAAATGCAGGGAAAAGACTACAGAGATTCCCATTGGTTAACTTCATGACATCCCTCCCATCCCCCCCTGCTGTGAGCTCAGCTTGCTCTAATTGTCTGCAGGGAGCAGGGAACCCTGAATTTGGGGGTCCAGAGGCAGCTATGAATGTCTGCTCACAAAGGGTGCCAGAGAAGAAGTAAAGTGTCCGACTTTTCCTCATTCCTAATCTGATCGTGTTTTTTTTTCACTAAAGATTTTTTTCAAATTCAAGATTTTTCTGCTAATTTTAGTTCTCTCCTTCTGACGTTAAAAATGCTTTTTTTTTAACATTTTTTATGCTAAACTCCATTTTGTGCGGTTTTTACGCTAAACTCCGTTCGCTGCGGATTTTTACGCAAAAACTGTCGTGGGGGATTTTATGCAAAAACCCCGTTCGCTCAGATTTTTGCCGCAAAACTTTGTTCCTGGAAAATTTTGCCGTAAAACTTGCCTTTTTTATCCTTTTTCGGGATTTTACGGTAAACTCCTTTTTCGCGGGATTTTGAGCTAAACCCCGTTTCGCCGGGATTTTGAAGCTAAACCCCGTTTCGCCGGGGTTTTTTTGATGCAAACTCTTTTTCTTTCGGTTTTTCCCGGGCAAACTCTTTTCTGCAATTTTGCCCTAAAATCCTTGCTGCAGTTTTTTGCCGCTGAAATCCTTTTGCTGCAGATTTTCCCCCAAAGTTTTGGTTTCTTTGCGAATTTTTGACGCTAAACCCCAATTTCGCGCGGATTTGATGCAAAAACCCGTTTCTCGTGGATTTTGATGAAAAACCCCTCCGTTTCGCCGCGGATTTTTGTTTGCAAAAACCTCCGTTCGTGTGGATTTTGATGCTAAACTCCGTTTCGCCGCGGATTTTGACGCTAACTCCGTTTGCTCTGGATTTTGCAGCTAAATTCGTTTGCTACGGATTTGACCTAAAATCCTTTTCTTTGTGGTTTTTGAAGAAAAAACCGGGTTCTTTCGGATTTTGACGCTAAAACCCGTTTGCTGGGATTTTGACGCTAAAATTAATTCTATCAGACTCAAACACGTATCAAACAAATAGCATGGGATTTACTTTTGTTTTAAATATGAAACAAGTATCGGTGTTCAGGAGGATCCCTGATGCGTCTTTGGCCGTCTTTTGATCATTCCACCAATTGACATCGATTTTTTTGATCCGAAAGACGAAACGGGAGCCCAATTTAAAACTAAGGGAGGCCTGTGCACCCAATACACATCAAAAACAATGCTGTATGTTGGAGAGGGTTTTGGCCCTGTTTTAGACCGTTTGTGCAGTGTTTTTTGGATCCCTTTTCTAAACAAAGGGACCATAAAAGCAATATTGCGTACACCCTTTTGTAGGGGGTTCACACCCAATGGTTGATTTATGCAGAAAAAAAAAAACCAGACCTGAAAAAGCAAAAAATGTGCCAAAAAAAGGGCCGTTTTTTCAAAACCTTTTTACCGTCAGGGGCAAAAAAATCAGTTTCTGAAGGTTTTTAGGATTTGGTTTTCAGGTTTTTTTTTTTTTCCACTGCGGAGGAAGGAGCCTAATGTTCACTGTAAATAGACTAATATTAGTTTTTTTGGGTCGTGGAGTTTCCACCCTTTGGATACCTGTGAGCAGGGTGGGGCAATACTGTGGGTTCCTTCCGCATACCAATGAAATAACTAAGGGTTTGTGCACACCCGCATTTTTGATCGTTTTGGATCGTGTTGAGCCGAAAAGTGCATCCAAAAATGCAGCGTCTTTCGGGGTGCCCCAAAGCGCAGCTGATGTTTGGATCCTGTGGGATGCGTCTTTTGGGACCAAGAATTTATATTCACTTCACGGAACGGATCCAAAACACAGGAACGCCAGGATCACTGTCTGAAAACCGATGCGTGTTTTTAATAAACTGCAATGTTTAATCACAGCTATTTATTAATAAAGTGCTTGGGTCCGCTGGGACTGACAGACGGACCCAACCATATCCAAAAGCGTATGTAACAAGGGTCAGAGCGTCGAGTGAACAACCTAAAAGTAATCACAATTTACCCTTTTTTTCTTCCTTTTCAGCATGGTACAAACAGTCTGTATGGGTTCACCCCCAAAAAAAATGGAGAGTCTACAATCACCTCCCCCTCCTTATGCACACAGGGGAGGGGAGGCATTGAGGTCACGACCGACCAGCCCCCATTTACAGCAAGACGTAATACATGATCTTTGTACATGAGAAAAACTCTTTTTTTCTTGGATGTGCGCCCTCTGGTGGCTAAGAGTGGGAAACCTTGAAAATTATTATGCAGTTTTTAATATTTACCACAAATTGAATGAAATAAAAAAATATACTAAAAATTTAAACAAAAATTAACACACAATATTTCATCAACAAAAAAAAATAAAAAATTTGATGACAGATTCCCTTTAAATATGAGTGTCACAGCAAAGGGTCTGAATACTAATAACCATGTGATATTTCAGTTTTTCTTGTTTAATAAATTTGCAAAAATATCTACATTTCTGTTTTTTTTCTTTCAAGATGGGGTGTAGAGTGTACATTAATGAGCAAAAAAATGAACTTTGTGGATCTTACCAAATGACTGCACTGAAACAAAGAGTGAAAAATTTAAAGGGTCTCAATTTACTTTCTGTACCTATGGTTTTATATATATTTAGATATTATATATATATATATATATATATATATATATATATATATATAATCTCTGACTATATAAATATATATGTATATATATATATATATATATAATATAATCTATACCAACAGAAAACCTGCTTGGAGGACCACATGTCCCCAGCAACACCGGTGCTGTGCGGCATTGCTGTAAAATACTAAATAGAATACAAGGTAAAGAAGAACAAATACATTTGAAAAACAAAAAAATCTGCCCAAACCCATCTGCATTGGCTTTATTTGATGTTAAATTAGTATAATTAGTATAATTTTTACAGACTTTGGAATACATTTTGCAGTGGAATATTTTTTTCTTTGAAGCAATATATATATATGTTGTCATTAATGTTTTTGTAAAAAATTTTTTAATACATTGATTTAATTGTTTCCAGCACTTGGATATGTCCTGTTTATTAAGTAATTCCCTTTCAATGACAAATCCATTTTTATTATTCATACTGTGTAATGTATTTCCGACGCAAAATCTGTTCCGGAATTACATTGCAAATACGTGCCACACTTTGTGACACGCATTTGCAAGGTAATACAGGACAGATTTCACGTCTGAAATACATTCCCCACTATTTTAGTATGGGGACTGTATCTCCGACGCGAAATCCGTTCTTGAATTACATAGCAAATACGCGTCACAAAGTGTGGCACGTATTTGCAATGTAATTCCGGATGGATTTCGCGTCAGCAATACATTACACAGTATGAAGAAAAAAATGGATTTGTCATTGAAATGAATTACTTAATAAACAGACATATCCAAGTGCTGGAACAATTAAATCAATGTATTAGTACATTTTCTCCAATAACCTTAATGACAATATATATATTAGCTCCAAAGAAAAAAATATCCACTACAAAATGTATTCCAAACTCCGTGGAAATTACACTAATTTAACATCACAAAAGGCAATGCAGATGTTGGACAGATGTTTTATTAAACATTTTCCATAACCAAAATTTTAGATGTATTTGGGCTGCTTTGAAGTTTAATGGAATTCAGTATATACAACAAAAGACTTGCTGGGACCTGTTGTCCTCCAAGCAGGATTTCTTGCTTAATTATTTATTCTTCTTGACAAATCATTTATTTTTGTAGTGTACTGCTGTAAGTGTAGAACTATAGCACATTACAAGAATACCGCACTCCACTTCGACTTCTCCGCTCAGATGGACCACATTAAACTAGGTCTGCCTGTCGGAGCTGTAAAGTGCTGGAATACGCCTCACTTTGCCGACCCACAATCATGCATGCCTCGGAGATTTCGAATTTGCCGCGTCCCACACCAGAACGCCCACAGCGCACCTATTGCACGCCCCTTCATGTTAGGCGCAGCCGAAAGTGGCGAAGGTTGCGTCTAACATCACATCCCTGCATCCGACAGGGGTTTCAACACGGTGAGGCGCAGTTTTCGCCAGAAAACAGGCGCAACTCCCATAGTTTATAAGGCCGAAAAAAGATAAGACGTCCATCCAGTTCAGTGTGTTGTGCATAAGTGTTGATCCAGAGCAAGGCAAAAAACCACAATGAGGTAGGAGCCAATTGTGCTCATTTTAGGCAAGACATTTTAGGCAAAAAAAGTTGACTGGTTTCTGCACCTGTGTTATCATTCTTTTACCAAGAGCTGGAGTTCATCTACCTAAAAGGTCTGAAAAATGCAGTGGTCTTTGGAAGATCAGTACCAGCCACACAAAAGGCACATTCAGTCCTTTCTTGCCATCTGATGTCTATTCACTTGAAAATGGAAGTTGAATCACCTAAAGAAGCTGTCAGGCCATGGCCAGCTAAATTATTCTTAATACATCCCAGCAGTCCTTCCTAAAAGGAAACCACCCAGGTCACAGAGTTCCAAGTTTGTTCAAAAGTCAGGGGGGAGGTCCCTTGGCTTAAATGTAGAAGAGAAGAAGCTGCAGATGAGATTTGACTGGGATCGATAAATCCTTTAAAAAGAGGTCAAGCAAGTTGGACTTCACTATACTGCTTCAATCCCATATTGGTGAGGCCCAGGCCAGTGCTTCTCCAGACACTGAAACAGTAAATGATGTGCCCAGACCTCAAATTGTAAAAGAGCACTAGTTAAGAAATATTTGGGATGACTTTGGATTGCTGTCAACTTGAGAAAGCATAGTGATATACAGACAAAATGCAGACTAACAATGATGCAAGGGAGCTGATGACAGAACTAGAGCTGCTGCTCCAGAAGTTTGGAGTGAAGGGTATCAGGTCATGGAGACAAGACATTCAGTAACATCTATGACAGATGATGCAGTGGCAGGATAATCCAGCAGCCAGGTCACGGGTTGAGCAAATTTACTTGAGGCCTAATCGGCAGTGAGAATCTTCTAAATTGTACTGGATAGGATATAGGACTAAAATGAGGAGCAGTTTAGCTGTAGCAGTTTCCATGTGAATATTCCTATGCAGTTTCTATCATGTGGGCTGTCCAGATGACAAATTCCAGCAGTTATCAGTGTAGAGCCATTCAAAGTCCAATTCATTGGGCAGTCTAGTAATGACCCTGTTTCATCTACACAAGGAGCATCAAAAGTGTATTGAGCAGAATAAAACACAACTATAGAGATGCTTCTGCATATTTATGATTAAACAGAATTTTTTTGCTTCATTGCAGAGTAAATGTGGTTTTGCTGTCAGCGTGAAGTGAATCTGGTGGAAATGAATATGATAATTCGTTGATTTTACACTGATGATTAAAAATCACTGCTGCTAATTATTTTTTGTACACAAAATATAAATTTAAAATGTTACAAATGTACTGTATAAGCATATAGATTATTTTTCCCACTTCAACTCTAATTTCTTTCAAATGATTACATTTAAGCTTAAAGGGGTGTTCTTACCATCCTGTTTCACAGAGCCTGCTCTTCACATTTAGCTTGAGGACCGCACTTCCTGTTCAGGTTGCAGGTAGTTTTCTACAGCAGCGACTGCCATTTTAACTCTGCTAATCCTAGCTGAGCCTATTAACGGGACATTGGGGATGGAGGGGTTTTAACGACAGGGCACAAGGCTACAGAGCTTAGGGTTAAAGTGTTTCAGTAAACAACATAAACAAGGTCTGTTGCTGCTGATAAAACACACCAAAAAAATAGGACATTACTTACTTAACCCTTTAAAGCCGAACGCCTGAAAAGTAGTTAATGACCAGAACATTTTTTAGTTTTTGCCTCCTTGCGTTTCAACAGTTGTAACTTTTTTATTTTTTCAATGACGCAGTTGTATGAGGCCTCGTTTTATTCGAGCAAGTGTACTCGAGGGGAGGATAGTTTATGTTCACTTATAAATAATTGCAGAATTTTTCTTATTTAAATATATATTTTTTTTTATACCATTCACATTTCACACTAAATAATGTATTAGATTAATTCTACAGGTTATTACGGTCGTGTGGTACTAATATATGTAGGTTTTTTGTGTGATGTAATATATGCACAATTATTTTTTATTAAATATTTATTTTCTTTTCTTTTTTTTTTTTTTTTGATTAACTGTGTTTTTATTGGAACAGTTTTATATAATCACAATAGCAGTGAATTAAAACATATTTTAAACGGCCATCCAACTGTGCAATAAAGATCCAAAAAAGAACCACAGTAATAAAGCCAAACTACATTAACAATATCGGAAAAACCAAGCTAAGTATAATCATTAAACAAGTTTTTTACACATATTCAAGTTGTCCAATAGTTTTTTGTTGCTAACACTAAAGAAATTAAGATTATAATGAAGTTGACACAAGACAGGACACGATAGGGGGGGGGGAGGAAGCAAGGGGAACATCAGTGAATAAGTGGATATAATTTGTCAAAACATATCAATCAAGGACTATCCCAGCTGCATTAACGGACCCTCAACTCAAAAACCTTTTTCAATCACATATATATCCCATTGAGACCAGACCATAAAATAAGTCTAATGTATTGTTCAAAGATGCAGTCAGAACGTGTAAGACCATTTTCAGCATGCATTGTTTGATCGGGGATGATGTTAAATTTAGTAGATAGAATAAGGGATCCAGAGGAGCCTTCATTCCCGTTATGTCTTTAATAAGAGATTTTACTGTCTTCCATAAATCCCGGATTTTGGGGCATTCCCAAAAGATGTGAAAAATATGCCCAGGGGCTGAGTGACATCTCCAGCATAAATCCGGAACAAGCAGGTTCAGTTTATGCAAGACGGATGGGGTATAATACCACAGCATTAGTATCTTATACTGGTTTTCCCTGTATAAATTGCAGCGCGATGTCTGAACTGCCCTTATCCAGATTGTTTGCCATTCCGCATCCGAGATAACTCTCTGGGCATATGTCTCCACTTAGCCATGTATCCATGTTTGTTGGGACAATCTGGGGTTGGGTTAGATATGGATTGCATATATTTCTGAAATTAAACTGTCATGGGGGCTGGCGCGGGTGCCGCGGTGCCCCGTGGCCGCCCCCCTGCCTGGTCCCTGGCGCCGGATCACTTACCCGTCCACGCTCCTGTGAACGCTGCTCCTGCCTGTCCCGGCCTCTGCGCACGTACCCGCTGCTTAGAGCGCGCGCGCGCGATGGCTGGGCTGGATTTAAAGGGCCAGTGCACCGTTAATTATTTATTGATGGCCGCTGGTCCTATATAAGGAATACGCCCCCAGCACTCTCTGCCATTTTTGTTGGTGTGCTTTGCCTTGTCTTAAGAGTGTGGGTTGGGAAGTCCTGCCTGATTATTCGTGTACCAGTCCATTCCGCTACGTTTCCTGACCTTGCCTGTTTGGGCCCCCTCCCTGACCTCCTGCCCGCTCTGACCACGAACCTCTGCCGCCAGTCCTGATCCTGCCTGTCCCCGACCTACACCCCTGGATTAGGGATTCTGTACCACGCAGTACCCAGGCCGCCATCAAAAAGTCAAGTCACCCTCAGGGGTACGACCTGGTAGCCTCACGCTGCAGTAAGTCCATCCCGCTTTGCGGCGGGCTCTGGTGAATACCGGGGGCTACTTAGACTCCGCTCCCTGGCGTGGCTTAACTATCATCGCTTGCGGTGGTCCAGCGAATCCACTGAACCAATTAACAGTACAAACTGGCCATGAATTCCGCCCACTCCGTGACGTCACCGACGGCCATTGCACAGCAGAGCCAGTGTAATTTACCAGCTCGCGGCCAATGATGCAGAAACCTTGCGTCCCGTCTACCTCCGCCTGCGGCTGCTTCCGCTACGCCAGCACCAATTGCTCCTGCAGCCATGGCTCTACCTGCTCCTGCACCGGGACCATCTCTGCATCTGCCACTTCCTTCACGCTATGATGGAGACCCAAAGAAGTGCAGAGGCTCATCAGTCAATGCTCCATCCACATCGAAATGTTGGGGCAACAATTCCCTTACCTAGCGGGCTAAGGTGGCCTTCATAAGTAGCCTCCTAACGGGCGAAGCTCTGGCCTGGGCCACTCCACTATGGAACCGAGGAGATCCTTTGACGTGAGGGAACTGAAACGTCGCTTTCTTAAGCATGGAGGAATAAACACCCTTTCAGCTTTATTCTTTGTGTGGAGTGCCGCAGATTTTTTTGCTCATTAATGTACACTCTGCACCCCATCTTGAAAGAAAAAAAGCAGAAATGTAGATATTTTTGCAAAATTTAAAAAACCCGAAAAAAACTGAAATATCACATGGTCTTAAGTATTCAGACCCTTTGCTCAGTATTGAGTAGAATCACCCTTTTGAGCTATTACAGGCATGAGTCTTCTTGGGAATGATGGAACAAGTTTTTTCAAACTTGGATTTGGGGTTCTCTGCCCATTCTTCCTTGCAGATCCTCTCCAGTTACCTGAGGTTGGATGGTGAACATTGGTGGGCCACCCCATTTTGGGGGGTTCTCTCCAGAGATGCAAAATTTGGGGTTTAGGTCAGAGCTCGGGGCCCTGACCCAAAGTAAAAATTTGGCCCAACAAGTTGTTCAAAAAGCCACGGTTTTTGTTATTTTAGCTGTTGCTTGGGGGCCCCTTTGGTCTTTTTGGAAGAAGGGGGGGCCTTGGGGGGGGGGGGGGCCCAAGTCTGAGGTCCAGAGAAACTCTGGAAAGGGGGTTTTAAATCCAGGAAAACTTCCTGTATTTAAAACCGCTTTCATTTTTCCCTTTAAATTTTGCAAAAAGTCTTTCCCTGTTCCTGCGGGCTAAAAAACACCCCCATGGGCATGATGCTGCCACCACCATTTTTTTCCACTTTTGGGGATTGTGGGGGCCCAGGTGATGAGCGGTGCCTGGTTTTTTTCCCCACATACCGCTTAAATTAACACAAAAATTTTTAAACCTTCGTCTATAAAAACCAGAGAATCTTATTTCCATAGCCCGGGGAAAGGCCCTTTCATTTTGTTTTTTTTGCAAAGTGTATGGGGGCTTTTCATAAGTCTTGAAACTGAGGAGGGGGCCCCTTCCGCCCGGCCCGAACACTGGCCATAAAGCCCCGACTGGGGGAAAGGCTGAAATATTTTGCCCTTTGGGGGGAAACTTTCCCCATCCCCCCCTTACTGCAGTCGGGAAAGCTCAGCCACAGTGATTTTTGGGGTTTTCTTCTTTACCTCCCCCCCAAAGGGCTCTTCCCCCCACAATTGCTTATTTTGGGGCTAAATTTGGCCAGGTCGAAGAAGATTTGGTGGTTGTCCCAAACTTTTTTCCCATTTAAGGATTATGGGGGCCACTGGCTTTAGGAACCTTGAGTGCCGTGGGGAAATTTTTTTTTGTGATTTTTGACCAGACCCTGGTCATGATTCTCATTTGTCTGACACCCACTGTGGGGGTCTTAAAAGGGGACAGGTGTATGCCTCTCCAAAATCAAGCCCAAAATCATTTTTAAACAAACACAGCTGGACTCCAGTGAGAAAGAACCACCCAAAAGGGAGGATCAAAAGGGTAAATGGGAAGGCATGGGGTTTTAAAGGGATTGTGTCGCAATTTTTTTTTGCAGAAAAGTGTTTTTGGGGTTTTCTATCATCTTTTTTTTTTCCCCTTTGGGCTGAAATTTTTGGGTTTTTTAAGCCCTGTAAAGAGAGATATAGGGGGATTCCGGGTGTGTGTGCCCCCCTGCCCCCTTCAAGAAACCCCCTCTGCTCTTGAATTGCACAACACAAAGGAAGCTGCCCATAAAGTAAACAATGCAAAAAAACTACCAAGGACAACCCCAAATCTGGTTAATTTTCAGTGACACCCCTCCCATCCCCCCCTGCGGTGAGCTCATTTCCTGCTCTTTTGTCTCGGGGGGGGGCAGGGAACCATGATTTGGGGGGGGGGTCCAGGGGGGGCCAGCTATTTAATTTTCCCTTTCCCTTCAGAAAAGGCTGCCAGAGAAGAAGTAGCCCCAATGCCCCGACGGGTCCCAATCCTAATCGTGATCGTCCCTTTGCCCACTAACGTTTTTTTGCCCCAATTCAAGATTTTTCTGCAAATTTTTTAGTTCCCCGGGGGCTTCTGACTTTAAAAAATGTTTTTTTTATAACGGTTTTTTGATGCTAAACTCCTTTTTGGGCTGGGGATTTGACCAAAAACTCCGGTTTTCGCTGCGGTTTTGCCCGCTAAAACTCCGCTGGGCTGGGGAAATTTTGTGCAAAAACTCCTTTCCCGCTGCAAAATTTTTGCCGCAAAACTTTTTTTCGCTCCGGGATATTCCGATAAAATCCTTTTCGGGCAGGATTTTGACCCTAAACTCTGTTTTTTGGGGGGATTTTAAACCGGAAAAAACCCTTCCGTTTTCGTGGGCGGTTTTTTGTTTGCTAAACTCCCTTTTGCCCGGGGAAATTTTGAAGCAAAACCTTTTTCGCCGGGGAAATTTTGAAGCTAAACTCCTTTTGGGCCGCGGTTTTTGATGCTAAACCCCTTTTTCCCTTTTTTGGGGATTTTCCCGGGTAAACCGGGGGGGGTTTTGCTGCAAATTTTTGGCCGCAAAAAACCCTTCGCTCCCAGTTTTTTGGCCGCTGAAATCCTTTTCCAGATTTTGCCCCTAACTCGGGTTTCTTTGCAAATTTTTGGAACGCTAAACCCATTTGGGGGGGGCTGGGGGGGAATTTTGATGCTAAACTCCTTTCGCGGGGAAATTTTGATGCTAAACTCCGCCCCCGCCGGGGATTTTGATCCCAAATTTCCGTTATGTCGGGGAAATTTTGAGGGGGCAAACTCCTGTTTCGCCGCGGTTTTTTTGGCCCCTAATCCCCCGTTTGCTCGGGGATTTTTGCACAAAATTCTGTTTTGCCAAAACGGATTTTAAACCGCTAAAATCCGTTTTTTTTGGTGGTTTTTTGAAGCTAAAACCGGTTTTTTTGCGATTTTGACCTAAAATCCTTTTCGCTGGGGGTTTTTTGACCCCAAAAATTTAAATTTCCCTTTTCAGACAAAAAACCTACCCTAACAAAAAAGCATTGGGGAATTACTTTGGTTTTTAAAAAATGAAACAATAGGGTTTTCCCAGACGAGTGATCCCTGTTGCGTTTTTGGGTTCCCCGGACTTTTGGATCCTTCCAAACCAATTGACATCGATTCTTGATCCGAAAAAACGCAACGGGAAGCCCAATTTTAAAACTATAGGACTTCCTGCGAAAGCCAAAAACACATCCAAAAACCAATAGCTTAGTTGGAGAGGGTTGGTTGGGACCTGTTTTAGACCCCGATTGCTGCAGTGTTTTTTTGTCCCTTTTTTCTAAATCAACAGGGACCCCATGAATCAATAATGTCCCCCCCCCCAGTACATCCCCTTTTGTAGGCGGAGTCACACCCAAATGGGCTTGGGTTTATGAAAGCTTTAAAAACCAACCTAAAATACAAGCAAAAAATGTGCCAAAAGGGTTTTTAAATTTTATAAAAAAAATAAATTTTTTTTTTTGGGGGGGGGGGGGGGGGGGGGGGGTGAGGAGGGTTAAAGTTAATTTGGGAATAGTAAATTATTTTTTTTGTGATGGGGTTTTTGGTTGGAAAATGTAAGGGAGGGTGGAGAATTTTAAGGTGGGTTTTGAATTTAAATTGGAAAAAGACTAAGGGTTTTTTCACACCGCAAACTTTTTTCTGCTTTTTGGGTCTGTGTTTATCCGAAAAAATGCATTCCCCAAAAAAAGGGAGCTCTTTCGGAAAGCAAACCCCAGGGGGGGGGTGAGTGGGTTTTGGGTCCAGGGGGGATGCTCTTTTGGGGCCCCTTGGGGGTGATATGTCCCCCTTTACGGAACGGGATTCCGAAAAACACAGGGGAGACGCACAGAGATCACTCGTCTGAACGCCGGGGCGTGTTTCCCAATAAACCCGCAATGTTTTTAAACACACTGCTATTTATTAGAAAAAAGTGCCCTTGGGCCCCCTCTGGGGACTGACAGACGGACCCCAAAAAACAAAACCAAAAGCGATTAACACGGATCAGAGAAAGTTCGAGTGAACAGACCCTAAATGGGGAATCACAAATTTTCCCCTCCCGGTTCCCTTCCCAAAAACTTATGGAAACAAAGCAGCTTTTGTATGGGGTCATCAATCACCAACAAAATGGAGAGGGCTACAATCCACCCCCCCCCCCTTTTTGCACAAAAGGGGGAGGGGGAGGCAAAAAGAGGGCACGACCAGACCAGCCCCCATTTACAGCAAGGAAAAGTAATACATGATCTTTTTACAATGGGGAAAAAAAATCTTTTTTTTTTTTGGGTGTTTCGCCCCCCTGGTGGCTAAGAGTGGGGAAACCTTGAAAAATTTAAATTTTGCAGTTTTTTTAAATTTTCCACAAAAAAAAATTTAATGAAAAAAAAAAAATATACTAAAAAAAGGGGGGAAAAAAAAAAACACACCCAAAATTTCATCAACAAAAAAAAATAAAAAATTTGAACAGATTCCCCTTTTTAAAAATGAAAGTTTTACAAACAAAGGGGCTGAATACTAATAACCATGGTTATATTTCGTTTTTCTTTGGGGGTTAAAAAATTTGCAAAAATATCTACCCTTTCTGTTTTTTTTTTTTTCAAGAAGGGGGGGGAGTGGTACCATTAAAAGAGCAAAAAAATGAACTTTGTGGGTCTTAACCAAATGACTGCACTGAAACAAAGAGGAAAAAATTTTAAAAGGGGGCCCCAATAAAATTTTTTGGGACCTAAAGGGTATATATATTAAAATAAATATATATAAAATAATATTTTACATAATAAAAAAATATATACATATATATTTTTATAATGTATATATATATATTGGAAATATAAAATATATAATCTATACCAAAAAGAAATCCCTGGCCCTTTGGGGGACCACATTTTCCAAACAACACCGGTGCTGTGCGGGGCCCATTTCTGGGTGTAGATTTGGGGGGTAGAGTTACATTAAAGAGCAAAAAAATGAACTTTTGGATCACCAAAAGACTGCACTGGGAAAAAAAGAATTTAAAAAATTTTTAAAAGGGGGTCAAAATTTTTTGTACCTAAAGGAAAAAATATAGGACAGAAAAACAAAGCTGAAATACTTTCCCCCCAATTTTTTGGTTTTGGGGGCTGTATCCCCCGACGGGGAAAAACCCTTCTTGAATTACATTGCAAATACTGTCCAGAGGTTTTTGGCACTATTTGCAATGTAATTTTTCCCGGGAAAGGATTTTTTACGTCAGAAATAAAATTACACAGGGATGAAAATAAAATTTGGAAATTTTTCATTGAAAAGAATTAAATTAAAAAAACAGACATATCCAAGTGGGTGGAACAATTTAAAACAATGTATTAGTACATTTTTTTTAAAAATAACATTAATGACAATATATTTAAATTAGCTTCAAAACAAAAAATATCCACTACAAAATGTATTCCCAAAATCCGTGGAAATTACACTAAAATTTAAAAATCAAAAATGGGGCCAATGCAGATGTTGGACAGAGGTTTTATTGAACATTTTCCATAACAACAATTTTAGATGTATTTGGGCTGCTTTGAAGTTTAATGCAATTCAGTATATATAACAAAGGGCTTGTTGGGACCTGTTGTCCTCCAAGCAGGATTTCTTGCTTAATTATTTATTCTTCTTGACAAATCATTTATTTTTGTAGTGTACTGCTGTAAGTGTAGAACTATAGCACATTACAAGAATACCGCACTCCACTTCGACTTCTCCGCTCAGATGGACCACATTAAACTAGGTCTGCCTGTCGGAGCTGTAAAGTGCTGGAATGCGCCTCACTTTGCCGACCCGCAATCATACATGCCTGCGAGTTTTCGAATTTGCAGCGTCCCGCAATAGAATGCCCACACCGCGCCCATTGCACACCCCTTCATGTTAGGCGCAGCCGAAAGTGGCGAAGGTTGCGTCTAACATCACATCCCTGCATCCGACAGGGGTTTCAACACGGTGAGGCGCAGTTTTCGCCAGAAAACAGGCGCAACTCCCGATCATTACCAAAAAGTAAGCCCATAGTTGTTTTGTCATAAGTTTGACCGAGAGCAAAAAACACAATGAAGACAATTGTGCTCATTCACATTTTCAGTGTGTTTGCATGTGTTATCTCAAAAGAGCTGGAGTCCATCTACCTAAAAGGTCTGAAAAATGCAGTGGTCTTTGGAAGATCAGTACCAGCCACACAAAAGGCACATTCAGTCCTTTCTTGCCATCTGATGTCTATTCACTTGAAAATGGAAGTTGAATCACCTAAAGAAGCTGTCAGGCCATGGCCAGCTAAATTATTCTTAATACATCCCAGCAGTCCTTCCTAAAAGGAAACCACCCAGGTCACAGAGTTCCAAGTTTGTTCAAAAGTCAGGGGGGAGGTCCCTTGGCTTAAATGTAGAAGAGAAGAAGCTGCAGATGAGATTTGACTGGGATCGATAAATCCTTTAAAAAGAGGTCAAGCAAGTTGGACTTCACTATACTGCTTCAATCCCATATTGGTGAGGCCCAGGCCAGTGCTTCTCCAGACACTGAAACAGTAAATGATGTGCCAAGACCTCAAATTGTAAAGAGCACTAGTTAAGAAATATTTGGGATGACTTTGGATTGCTGTCAACTTGAGAAAGCATAGTGATATACAGACAAAATGCAGACTAACAATGATGCAAGGGAGCTGATGACAGAACTAGAGCTGCTGCTCCAGAAGTTGGAGTGAAGGGTATCAGGTCATGGAGACAAGACATTCAGTAACATCTATGACAGATGATGCAGTGGCAGGATAATCCAGCAGCCAGGTCACGGGTTGAGCAAATTTACTTGAGGCCTAATCGGCAGATGAGAATCTTCTAATTGTAGGATAGGATATAGGACTAAAATGAGGAGCAGTTTAGCTGTAGCAGTTTCCATGTGAATATTCCTATGCAGTTTCTATCATGTGGGCTGTCCAGATGACAAATTCCAGCAGTTATCAGTGTAGAGCCATTCAAAGTCCAATTCATTGGGCAGTCTAGTAATGACCCTGTTTCATCTACACAAGGAGCATCAAAAGTGTATTGAGCAGAATAAAACACAACTATAGAGATGCTTTTGCATATTTATGATTAAACAGAATTTTTTTGCTTCATTGCAGAGTAAATGTGGTTTTGCTGTCAGCGTGAAGTGAATCTGGTGGAAATGAATATGAATAATTCGTTATTTTACACTGATGATTAAAAATCACTGCTGCTAATTATTTTTTGTACAAAAATATAAATTTAAAATGTTACAAATGTACTGTATAAGCATATAGATTATTTTTCCGAGTTCAACTCTGATTTGTTTCAAGTGGTTACATTTAAGCTTAAAGGGGTGTTCTTACCATCCTGTTTCACAGAGCCTGCTCTTCACATTTAGCTTGAGGACCGCACTTCCTGTTCAGGTTGCAGGTGTTTCTACAGCAGCGACTGCCATTTCAACTCTGCTAATCCTAGCTGAGCCTATTAACGGGACATTGGGGATGGAGGGGTTTTAACGACAGGGCACAAGGCTACAGAGCTTAGGGTTAAAGTGTTTCAGTAAACAACATAAACAAGGTCTTGTGCTGCTGATAAAACACACAAAAAAATAGGACATTACTTACTTAACCCCTTAAGCCGAACGCCTGAAAAGTAGTTAATGACCAGAACATTTTTTTAGTTTTTGCCTCCTTGCGTTTCAACAGTTGTAACTTTTTTATTTTTTCAATGACGCAGTTGTATGAGGCCTCGTTTTATTCGAGACAAGTTGTACTCTATGGGGGAATAGTTTATGTTCACTTATAAATAATTGCAGAAATTTTTCTTATTTAAATATATATTTTTTTTTATACCATTCACATTTCACACTAAATAATGTATTAGATTAATTCTACAGGTTATTACGGTCGTGTGGATACCTAATATATGTAGGTTTTTTTGTGTGTGTAATATATGCACAATTATTTTTTTATTAAATATTTATTTTCTTTTCTTTTTTTTTTTTTTGATTAACTGTGTTTTTATTGGAACAGTTTTATATAATCACAATAGCAGTGAATTAAAACATATTTTAACAGGCATCCAACTGTGCAATAAAGATTCCATAAAGAACCACAGTAATAAAGCCAAACTACATTAACAATATCGGAAAACCAAGCTAAGTATAATCATTAAACAAGTTTTTACACATATTCAAGTTGTCCAATGGTTTTTGTTGCTAACACTAAAGAAATTAAGATTAAATGAAGTCTGACACAAGACAGGACACGATAGGGGAGGGGGGGGAGGAAGCAACGGGAACAACAGTGAAGAAGTGGATATAATTTGTCAAAACATATCAATCAAGGACTATCCCAGCTGCATAACGGACCCTCAACTCAAAAATCTTTTTCAATCACATATATATCCCATTGAGACCAGACCATAAAATAAGTCTAATGTATTGTTCAAAGATGCAGTCAGAACGTGTAAGACCATTTTCAGCATGCCTTGTTTGATCGGGGATGATGTTAAATTTAGGAGATAGAATAAGGGATCCAGAGGAGCCTTTATTCCAGTTATGTCTCTAATAAGAGATTTTACTGTCTTCCATAAATCCCGGATTTTGGGACATTCCCAAAAGATGTGGAAAATATGCCAAGGGGCTGAATGACATCTCCAGCATATCTCCGGAACAAGTGGATTCAGTATATGCAGGACAGATGGGGTATAATACCACAGCATTAATATCTTATACTGGTTTTCCCTGTATAAATTGCAGCGCGATGTCTGAGCTGCCCTCGTCCATATTGTTTGCCATTCCGCCTCCGAGATAACTCTCTGGGCGTATGTCTCCCACTTAGCCATGTAACCATGTTTGTTGGGGCATTCTGGGGTTGGGTTAGATAGGATTGCATATATTTCTGAAATTAAACTGTCATGGGGGCTGGCGCGAGTGCCACGGTGCCCCCGGCCGCCCCCCTGCTGCCCGGTCTCTGGCGCCGGATCACTTACCCGTCCACGCTCCTGTGAACGCTGCTCCTGCCTGTCCCGGCCTCTGCGCACGTACCCGCTGCTTAGGGCGCGCGCGCGATGGCTGGGCTGGATTTAAAGGGCCAGTGCACCGTTAATTATTTATTGATGGCCGCTGGTCCTATATAAGGAATACGCCCCCAGCACTCTCTGCCAGTTTGTTGGTGTGCTTTGCCTTGTCTTAAGAGTGTTGGAAGTCCTGTCTGATTACTCGTGTACCAGTCCATTCCGCTACGTTTCCTGACCTTGCCTGTTTGCCGCCTGCCCTGACCTCCTGCCCGTCTCTGACCACGAACCTCTGCCGCCAGTCCTGATCTCCTGCCGGCCCCCGACTACACCTCTGGATTACGATTCTGTACCATGCAGTACCCCGGCCGCCATCGCAAGCAAGTCAAGTCAGGGGTAGCGACCTGGTAGCCTCACGCTGCAGCAAGTCCATCCCGCTTTGCGGCGGGCTCTGGTGAATACCGGGGGCTACTTAGACTCCGCTCCCTGGCGTGGCTTAACTATTATCGCTTGCGGTAGTCCAGCGAATCCACTGAACCATTACAGTACAAACTGGCCATGAATTCCGCCACTCCGTGACGTCACGACGGCCATTGCACAGCAGAGCCAGTGTATTGACCAGCTCGCGGCCATGATGCAGAACCTTGCGTCCCGTCTACCTCCGCCTGCGGCTGCTTCCGCCACGCCAGCACCAATTGCTCCTGCAGCCATGGCTCTACCTGCTCCTGCACCGGGACCATCTCTGCATCTGCCACTTCCTTCACGCTATGATGGAGACCCAAAGAAGTGCAGAGGCTTCATCAGTCAATGCTCCATCCACATCGAAATGTTGGGGCATCAATTCCCTACCGAGCGGGCTAAGGTGGCCTTCATAAGTAGCCTCCTAACGGGCGAAGCTCTGGCCTGGGCCACTCCACTATGGAACCGAGGAGATCCTTTGACGGCGAATCTACAAAACTTCCTCCAGGGGTTCCGCTCCGTCTTCGAGGAACCTGACGGCACCTCCTCCGCTGCCACAGCTCTGCTCTGTCTCCGTCGGGGCGACTCCACTGTGGGTCACTACTCCGTGCAGTTCCGCACCCTAGCCTCTGAGCTGGACTGGAATAATGAGGCTTTGGTGGCGACCTTCTGGCAAGGCCTTTCGGGGCGTATTAAAGACGAGCTCGCTGGTCGGGACTTGCCATCTGCTCTGGACGACCTGATTCGGTTGCCGAGAGACAACAAGAGCTCCGCTTCCAACGTTAGATCGCCCGACCAAGCCAGTTACCTCTTCTGGCCCTGTGTTCCAACGACCTCCACTTCCTCTGCCATTGGTTCCCGAGGACGAACCTATGTAGGTCGAGAGAGCCCACCTGACCCAGGAAGAACGCTCGCAGCGTCGTCTGAGGCAGCTATGCTTCTACTGTGGCGGTTCTGGCCACTTCATTGGGGACTGTCCGGTACATCCGGGAAACTCTCACACCTAGGGCTCGCAGGAGAGGCATCCCTAGGTGTCAGTGCGGCCTCTCCCCGTCTGACCATTCCCGTACTCTGTGGAATTTTGCTGGACAGCACCTTCCAAGCCACCGCCTTCCTTGATTCGGGGTCCGCTGGAAATTTTGTCAGCCAAGCTCTGGTCTCCAAATTTCGTCTCCCGGTGACCCCTCTGCAGAAACCCATGTTCGTCTCCTCCGTCAGTGGCGAATGCCTAAAGGACGCTATTCGGTTCTGCACTGCTCCACTCACTTTGCAGATAGGCGCCCTACACAAGGAAACTTTGAAACTGCTTGTTCTGCCTCGCTCCTCTTCGGAAATCCTCCTGGGCCTTCCTTGGTTGCAAGACCATGCTCCGACCTTGGACTGGAACACCGGCGAAATCATCCGTTGGGGCCCCGCGTGCCACCTGCTCTACGGCCCGCCTCTGTAAAGTCTACAAAGCCTCTGTCGGGTCTGCCCACTCCGTGCCAGGATCTTGCCAATGTTTTTTGTGAAAGACAGGCCGAAACTCTGCCTCCGCACCAGCCGTTCGATTGTCCTATTGACTTGCAACCTGGTAGTACTCCTCCCCAAGGTAGAGTCTATCCTCTTTCCGTCCCGGAGACTAAGGCTATGTCGGAGTATATCCAGGAGAATCTCCATAAGGGCTTCATACGCAAGTCTTCCTCGCCTGCGGGGGCCGGTTTCTTCTTTGTTGAAAAGAAAGATGGTACTCTCCGACCCTGTATCGATTATCGGGGACTTAACAAAATTACTATAAAAAATCGATACCCCCTGCCTCTGATCTCGGAGCTGTTTGATCGCCTGCGTGGCGCGAAAAAATTTTTCCAAGTTGGATTTACGGGGAGCATACAACCTGATTCGTATTCGTGAAGGCGACGAGTGGAAGACAGCCTTTAATACCAGAGATGGCCATTTTGAATATCTTGTCATGCCATTTGGCCTCTGCAACGCTCCGGCGGTGTTCCAGAACTTTGTCAATGAGATCTTCCGCGATCTCCTCTACGTCTGTGTCATCGTCTACCTAGATGATATCCTAATCTTCTCTCCTGACCTGGAAACTCACCGCCTCCACGTCCGCCAGGTGCTCAAACGTCTCCATGACCACCAGTTATATGCCAAACTGGAGAAATGTTTGTTTGAACACACCTCGTTGCCCTTCCTGGGGTACATAGTCTCGGATCAGGGCCTTCAGATGGATCTCTCAAAATTATCTGCAGTCCTACATTGGCCTCAACCAGTGGGTCTTCGCTCTATCCAACGCTTTTTGGGGTTCGCAAATTATGACAGACAATTCATCCCACATTTCTCCACGCTCATGGCCCCGCTGGTGGCCCTTACGAAGAAAAATGCCAACCCTAAATCCTGACCGCCAGAAACCCAAGAAGCATTTGGTCGCCTCAAATCTGCGTTCGCTTCTGCTCCAGTTCTGTCCCGCCCGGACCCGCACGTCCCTTTATCCTAGAAGTGCATGCCTCCTCTGTAGGTGCTGTTCTCCTTCAGAAGTCCTCCTCTGGAAAACTGCGTACTTGCGGCTTCTTCTATAAAACCTTTACCACAGCCGAAAAGAATTATACAATCGGTGATCGCGAATTACTGGCTAATAAGTTAGCCCTAAAAGAATGGCGGCACTTGCTGGAGGGAGCTCGTCACCCCATCGATATATTCACCGATCACAAAAATCTCCTCTATCTGCAGTCTGCCCAACGACTGAACCCTCGGCAAGCCAGGTGGTCACTTTTTTTTTCGCCCGCTTTGATTTTCTTCTCCACTTTCGGCCATTGGCCAATTTAATCAGAGGTCGTATGCGGTAACTTTATAGTGGCTGATGGGGATGAGTAGAGTACCTTTAGAGTCTCCATAAAGGGGCCGATGAAACCAAATTTTCTAAGTGTCGCCATCATATATGACCAATTCAGACGATCGAACGCCTTTTCGGCGTCAAGGCTTAGCATCAAACCAGAGGAGTCCAGTTTAGTAAGTGCGTCTATTAAGCTAATCGCCCTCCTCATGTTATCCCCCCCCTTGGTGACAGAGGACGAACCCAACCTGGTCTTTGTGTATCAGTCGGGGCAGCCATATAGCCAGCCGATCTGCTAAGATCTTTGTGAATATTTTTAGGTCTGCATATAATAAGACAATTGGCCTATAGTTGGCAGCTTCCATAGGGTCCCTATCTGGTTTCGATATTAAGGTTATGTACGAATGAAGAAAGCTGTCGGGTGTCGAACTACCTGTCAGTATTGAGTTATAGATCTGCAATTGAAAAGGAGCGAGTTGTTATGCAAAAACCTGGTAGTAGAGGTTCGTAAGGCCATCAGGCCCAGGAGCCTTCCCCTTTTTCAAATTTTTAAGCGCCTCCTCAAGTTCATCTTGTGCAATGGGTGCATCTAAGGCCTCTATAGCTGCTGATGGGAGCGTGGGGATGTTGCAGTTTGCAAAGAATTGATGGAATACTTGTTCCCTCTCTATCTGGGAAGGAGGCAGGGTATCAGGGAGGGAGTATAATCTTGTGCAGTATGCATGAAACAGTTTTGCCACTTCCTCTGGATCAAGTGTGATCTGGCCCGTTTTGGATTTCAAGGCATGTGGTTGCCGACGAACTGCATCGTCTCGAAGTTACTTTGCCAACAGGGAGTGTGCCTTGTTGCCCTTCTCATAATAACGCTGTCTAGAAAAGACCAAGAGTCTCTTTGTTTTCCCAATCGCCAGAGCCTTAAGTTGGGATCGTAAATCCAATATTTTTCTTTATTTAGTTCTGGTTGGGCAAATAGCTAGAGAAGACTCCAGGGCCGTTAATTGAGATTGCACCTGTTCCAATTGCAACCGCGCATCTCGTTTGACTCTCGATCCAATTGCAATACAATGACCTCGTTTAACGGCCTTATGGGCTTCCCAGAGAGAGAATGGGGATGAGACAGACCCTTCATTGTTGGCAAAGCAATCCACCACTTGTGCCCTAATTTGCTCTCGGGTGTTGGGATTTTTAATTAAACTATCATTGAGTCGCCAATAGCACCTACGAATGGAGTTATAATCCGAACGCAAGGTCAGTATAATGGGGGCGTGATCCTACCAGGAGATATGCCCAATATCTGCCGTGGCCATACGTCTCAGTGCTGGTATATTCCCTAGGAAGTAGTCAATCCTAGAGTGTGAGTTATAGGGGTGTGAGAAAAATGTGTAACTACGCTCTGTGGGGTTGGCAATTCTCCATAAATCAATTAACCCAAAACGCCTTATTATCTTCCTAAATTCTCTAGAAAGATTGGCCTGGGTATGGTCAGGTGTCTTCTGGCGATGTTGAAGTCTGTCTAACTGGTCTGAGAATGCTAGGTTTAAGTCTCCTCCTTTATGAAGCATTGAGGAGGAGGAGGATCTCTGTAGCTTAAGATGAACTCGCTTTAGAAACCTCAGTTGTGACTGATTTGAGGCGTAAACATTACATAGGGTAATTGGTGCTCCCAAATATGTCCCTCTCAGAACAATGTATCTACCTTGGTCGTCTAATATGGAACTAGAGATTTGGAGAGGGCATGCTGCCGAAAGGAGGATAGCCACACCTGCCCTTTTTTTTATCTTGAAAGGCTATGTAGGAGACTGGGTAGTGGTTTTTAAAAAAAATTAAGGTTACCAAATTTATTTAAATGGATTTCTTGAAGAAACACGATGTCAGCCTTAATATTCTTTAGTTCAGTAAAAAGGAGACTGCACTTCTGCACTGAGTTGAGGCCCTTTACGTTAAGTGAAACTAGTTTAACCATCATAGAAAAGAAGTGAATGTCCCGCTTCTAATGATTGACCTGTGGGATAGCCAGGACAGCTTCTCACTGAAAACATAGGGAGGAAAGACACATTAGGGATGGGGTACACACAGGGCCGGGACAAGGCATTTTGGTGCCCTAGGCAAGTACAGCCAATGGTGCGCCCCCCTTCACTCCCCCAAAAATGCCCCCCCCCCCCCCACACACACTAATTCCTCTCACCCCTGCGCCAGGTCCTGTCACTAATTTTTTGCATATTCCACATCGCTCCTGTCCATCTCCTCAGCAGTCACTGCACAATTAAAATCAGCCCTGACAAATTTGCTTTTTCAAAATCGCTCACCTCCATATGACAGTGTAATACCCCTAAATAACAGTCACCAAATAATCCACATATACATGGAGCAAATCTACTGGACGAATGATTGTTACTAAAATACTACTACAAAACCAAGCCCCAAACTATTACTACTTAAGGATCAAATAATCCTGCCAAACCCTGACCGAACGCGACCCCCACATGTGACCATCAGCTGTACACAGGCTCTGATTACATATACCACCGCCATACAGTTAACATATAGTGGTAGATACTAGTTGTATGTAGATGCTCTTCAGAAATATATGTGTTTTCACTGCAGTTACATTTAGTGACTCACAGGAGACATCATTTCTGATCAGCGTAGTTCACCTTCCCTTTTCTTCTCCATCCGGTTCACACCTTCATGCTGATTGCTCCCGGCCAATACTCGTCCCTGCAGATTTGGAAAAATCTGAATCCACATTTCAGTCATCTTAATTAAGGTAATAGTCCCTCAGTTAATTAATATCGATATCCTCTCAGTCAGGCGGTATATGAATTGCCCTAACAGTGATATAATATATGGGCATAGAATATATATAGTCCTCTCAGTAGTATATAGAATATGGTCATCAGGCAGTATATAGACTAGGTCACTCTCCAGGTATGATATAGGGCCACCAGGCAGTATAGATGGGCACTCCAGCAGTAATGTATAGGGCATCAGCATTATATAGCTATAGGGCCAGCAGTACTTAAAGGGCACTAGCAACAAAATTGAACATCACCTATTCAAAGCGCCTCGACGTTCCGTAGGGCAAACCGTGGGTACTAAATGGCAGGAGAATGATAACTGGTACCAAGGCAGATGATCAAAACTTCTTTATTGTAGTCCTAACAGGTAAAACAAGTCAACCTAGATGGCAATGATAGAAAGAGAAAACCCTAGACGCCGACGCGTTCAGGTGGAAGACCACCTTAACATGGCATAAATCGTATTGAAAGGCACACGTTTATATACTATGGCCAATTCAAACAGCTATACTAGGGGCACACAGGCAGGTATATAGCTATAGGGGCTCAGGCAGGTATATAGCTAGGGGCCAGGCAGGCATATGGGGGCTCAGGAAGGCGTATAGGGGCTCAAGCAGTCATATAGGGGCCACAGGTAGGCTTATGGGGGCCACAGGTAGGCGTATGGGGGCTCAGGCAGGCAAATGGGGGCTCAGGCAGGCGTATGGGGGCTCAGGCAGGCGTATGGGGGCCACAGGCAGGCGTATGGGGCCACAGGCAGGCGTATGGGGGCATAGCCAGGCGTATGGGGGGCACAGGCAGGCATATGGAGGCTCAGGCAGGCGTATGGGGGCCACAGACAGGCGTATGGGGTCACAGGCAGGCGTATGGGGTCACAGGCAGACGTATGGGGGCTCAGGCTGGCGTATGGTAGCTCAGGCAGGCGTATGGGGCCACAGGCAGGCGTATGGGGCCTCAGGTAGGCATATGAGGCCACAGGCAGACGTATGGGGGGCCACAGGCAGGCGTATGGGGGGGCCACAGGCAGGCGTATAGGGGGCCACAGGCAGGCGAATGGGGGCCACAGGCAGGCGAATGGGGGTCACAGCAGGTATGGGGGCCCAGGCAGGCGTATGGGGGGCTCAGGCAGGAGTATGGGGCCACAGGCAGGCGTATGGGGGCTCAAGCAGGCGTATGGAGCCACAGGCAAGTGTATGGCAGCCACAGGCAGGCTTATGGAGGCTCAGGCAGGCGTATGGGGGCCACAGACAGGCGTATGGGGTCACAGGCAGGTGTATGGGGGCTCAGGCAGGTGTATGGTAGCTCTGGGCAGGTAGCTATGGAGCCACAGGCAGGCGTATGGGGCCCAGCAGGTATGGGGCCATAGGCAGCATGGGCACAGCGGCGTAATGGGGGCCACAGGCAGCGTATAGGGCCACAGCAGGTGGGGCCACAGGCAGGCGTATGGGGGCCACCGGCAGGCATATGGGGCCACAGGCAGGCATATGGGGGCTCAAGCAGGCGTATGGAGCCACAGGCAGGCGTATGGGAGCCACAGGCAGGTGTATGGGGGCCACAGGCAGGCGTATGGGGGCTCAGGCAGGCGTATTGGGGCTCAGGCAGGCGTATGGGGGCTCAGGCAGGTGTATGAGGGCCACAGGCAGGCATATGGGGCCACAGGCAGGCGTATGGGGGCTCAGGCAGGCCTATGGGGGCTCAGGCAGACAAAAATAACAACGTTTATACTCACCTTACCTGCTTCACGGCCACGCGCTCCTCTTCTGTCGTCTTCTTTTCCGGCCGCGCGCTCCTTTTCAGTCCAACACTGGAGACGTGATGATGTCATCACGCCTCCAGCGCCGGGACGCTCCTCCGGCAGCTCCTCGGGCGCACAGCCTATGACGCGCTGTGAGCCCGAGGTGAGACAGCGTCGCGATGACATCACTTCATCGCGACGCTGCCAGCTGAGCCGCACGGGGCCGCGGCGGGTCCTCAGCGCTATGAGGACCCGGCAGCCCCACTGTGTTGGCCCTGTGGCTTACCGGAGGATCCAGGGATCATCCGGTGAGCGGGTCCGAAACTGTCTGGGGGCAGGGAGCGCTCGCTCTTTGCTCCGCAGAAGCGCTCAAAGAGACCGCCGCCGCTTAGGGCCACAGCAGCGGCCTGGAGCCTAGCGAGGTTCGGGGCCTCTGACTGCGCCCCTTAGGGATAGGCAGAGGTGGGCACCCTAGGCGATCGCCTACCTCTGCCTACCCGTCGTCCCGCCTCTGAGTACACATAACAATAAGAGCTCAATGGCTCTAGTAGAACCCACCAACTTCGGTGTACTCCAGAGATATGAATCTGGTAAGGGGAAAACAAGGCCTGAGATTTAAACAAGCCTCTTAGTGCGATGAGACCGAAACCACGTAACCTAAGCATCGCATACGTCCCCTATGTGGGGTAACAGGTGAACCTGGGTACGAACACCAACTAGTGGCCTAACGAGATCATTGTCCTGTAATAGCAAGAAAAAAAATAGACGAGTTTTTATATTTAAGTCCTGTGGGGGGGTGGGGAAGTCCGGGGAGAGGGGAGAAAAAAATTGAAAATAATTGAGGAAAATATATGTAGAAAAAATAATTTGAGTACCCTCCCAGATAGGAGGACCCTCACCTGACCCCCCAATCCCCCACAGGACAGCAAATGCATGAATTCTTTATAAATGCATGAATTCTTTATAAGGGGCTGCTTATGAAAAAAATTAACTAATTATGCAATAACCCTGGCTAAGTCAGTGCAGCGGGCAACCTGTGAAAGGCACAGTAAAGATAGTAAGTACCAACCAAAACCATTTATATTATTATAGCAGGTACTTGGTCCATGTCCCTGGATAGACAACCCAGACAGCCTTTAGGGCTAAACTTCCAAAGGATATTGGAAATAGCAATAACTTCCAGAAGGAACCGCCAGGTCCGTCAGGTTGAAGGATGTAGGTCTAGACGCGATGAGGATCTTCTCGAGTCCTTCGATGTAGTTGTTTTCTTTGCTTTAATTGGAGTTTTCCAGATTGCCGGCAGTGATGAAGGAGGGGATTCAAGTTCCCAGTCTAGCAAGTCTGGAGTGGAGATTTCCAGTGTCGAGCAGAATTGTTGCAAATCACTGTGGGACCTCAAGGTGGCGGATTTACCATTCTTGGAGGCGATCAACACGAAGGGGTAACCCCATTTATATTTAATGTTATTCTGCTTCAGGGTCTCCAGCAGGGGTTTTAAGCATCTTCTTTTATACAGAGTTATCCATGAGGGATCCTGGTATACTTGTAGTTGGGCCCCCTCATACTCAATCGCCTTCTGAGATCTGGTTGACTTCATTATGTGCTCTTTTAGTTGGAAGTCATGGAGGCAGCATATCACGTCTCTAGGAGTGGGCACGATCCAGTTTAATCACATGCGTTTCAGGCTCTCCAATAATTGAATTAAAGATAGTGGAAAGGACTGCTGGTAAATCTTCTGAATCTTTGGGTTCAGGCAGGCCTCTGACTCTTATGTTGCACCTTCTACCTCTATTATCCAGATCTTCCAGGTGTCTGGTCGTTTCCCTAAGAACAGCGGCTTGCATATGAACATGAGATTGCAGATCTGCCACATAGTGACGAGTAGCATCATGGGCCACCTCTAAGTCGTCCACCCTCCCGGCGACCATTTTTAGGTCTGAACGGATTGCCGCGATTTCTGTTTTACGTGCGTCTCTAACCTCCGCCACTAAAGATTTAAAATCCTGTTTTTTGGGGAAAATGTCGTAGGTACTCTCGAATGTCAGGCGGTATAGAAGATCTTGCTCGAGGCCCATCCGGCGGTTCTAGCAGGGATTCCGAGGAAGATGCCCAGTCAGCCGCCCTTATGCGGTGGGGCTGAGGAGGGGAATCAGGATCCTTGTGTCCTCTATAGGATCTGACTAGGAGGAGGATTTGGAGCTCCCAAGGCCTAGAGTCTTTTTTGGGTTTCCAGGGGTACGATTTTTAGGAGAGCTGTTTGATCTTGGCATATCTCTCTCTATGGACACAGGGTTGGTCACTTGGGAATGAGGAGGGTTCAGATATGTAATGTCCACGGGCCTGTCACCCATAATGCGGGACGATGGAGAGGCCCAACCAGTTGATTGGTGTATGTCTTTTAGGCTGAGGCTGCTGGTGCGGGGTGATTAAAGTGGATCCTTTTGGCAGGAAGTCCTTTGCCCTTGTGCAGTTCTGCCCTACTTTAGCAGGGCACCCTAGAGTAGAGGATCTTTTAGACCCCAAAATCGGCCCCTTGCCCGGAGAGAGTGGCCTAATAATGTAGTGCTGGAGGGAAAGGTCGCCTGCTGCAGATTTTTTTGCTTTGCACCGCCGTGTTTGGGGCCTCTGAGGCTTGGTCTTAGCCAGATTTTAAAGTTCTGTGGCTGCAAGCAGATAAGATGGTCGCCACGGCCCTGTATGAACTGTCCCGATTTTTAGCAGACAGATCCCCAGGTGGTGACACAATGCCTAGGCACTATGTCTGCAGCTGCCGGTTAACTGCTGGGTGACCCTTAGGCGGGTTCCGGCGAGGCGCGGGATCCCCTCCTTCCACGACTCGCCGTTCTCCACTCCTACCTTGCTGTTGTGGCTGAGCAGGCGTCTATGTCCGCCCCGCAAGTCCCGTCCTGTGGCTCGGTTCGGCACTTGTGTCCCGGCTGTGGGCGCCACTGGAAGTAGGCTCTGCGCTTTCCCGCCTTGACACGCAGCGCTGCACTCCTTCCCCCACAGCGACAGGCCCCCGCTCTCTCCCTTCCCATCGGATTCTATTGCCGAGGCTGTAACTTAGCTTTCAGGTCTTCTTATCCGTCTAAATTCCTCCGGTGCATGCCCCTCACACTGGCCTTCCTCTTTCACTGCTTTTGAGCTCTTTTAAGCCAGGTAATGCCGTTACAGCCCCTTAGATGCACGACAGGTCTCTGGAGAGATAGAGTTAAGCGGTCATCTTAGACGGTGCCAGGAACGCCCCCTATTTATTTATTTTTATTCATTTTTTTACACTTTTTCTGTTTTTTTTTTACTTTTTTTTAAATCCCCTAACTGGAGAACTGTTTTACATTTTTTTTTTTTGTTTACACTTAGCAATGTTTTAGCATATTCATATATGCTAATACATTATAATCTGTGTCAGTCTGACACAGGCAGTGATCAGGAGAGCACACAGTGTGCCCTGGTCACTGGCTTGATACACAGACAGCTCTGGGGCCACTCTAGGTCCCCAAGGCTGACTGTGCAGCCGTTTCCCTGAGCTCTGTCGGGTCACCGGGTGTTCCGATCACCCGACAGAGCAGGGAAAACCCTTTGATTGTGCTGCGGTGACGATCCGCGGCAGTCAAAGGGTTAAAGCACCGGGTTGCGGAGGATTCCTCCGCTCCCCGGTGCTTGCAGGGGATGCCCTGGGATCAGGGCTGTGTAGTACAGCCCCAATCTTAGCAGCTGCGATCTTAAGACGTCGCTGCAGATGAACGAGCCGCACAAGCCGACGTCTAAAGTCAGCGGGCGGTCGTTAAGGAGTTAAAATAACACCACCATTTTGGGCCTTGTTCACAGCTCAATGGCTGGACTAAACTGGGCCCAGAAGCAGGCATCTCTAGCCTTATATGCTCCTGGGGAAAAAAAAAAAAAACACAGCAGGCAGTGATAATAGCTAACCAAAAAAAATTATATATATATTATATGTTTATCCGTGTATTTACATTTTAGATTAGAGATTCTGCTCAGTGTCTCCATTATAGATTCCTCAAGAACGCAATCTAGCACTTGGATTTGTGACCCATTACATGGACACACTGCACACTTCTATATGACACACCCAGAAGACTTATACAATGTGAACACATATACAGTGGTAACTAGGTAATAATGATTCTGTTCTTATAATAGCAGGATTATTGTGTATCATTCACAATACTACTCACGTTCTCCAAAGGCAGCCTGGATGATGCTGTAATAATGGGGTGTATGAGCTGTAGAGGGACACAAGGTGACTATTTAAGCAGAGCTAGATCAACATAACTCTGCAGAAAGTTGAAGATGGTGGGTCTGCCGGAAGGTAAGTGAGAGAGGTAGTCCCAAATCCCCCCATTCCACTGTCCCATACTCAGAATGAGCAGGCTATCATGCAGTCTATTCCCTAAATAAACAAGAAGAGGAGATGAGAGGATTGGGTGTAAAGATGCAGAGGGAGACAGCAGCTATAGTGGTATGGTACTCAGGGCCGTTCCTACGGGGCTCCGGGACTCCGCTCGCATGAGGGGGGCGCATGGCCGCCCGCCTCATCCACCCGGTAATCAGCCTCTGCACAGCCATTTTCCAATGGCCGTACAGAGTCAGCAGCTGCACACTAGCTGTGCGGCTGCTTTTACAGGGAGGAGGCAGGACGGATTGCGCCCTCTAGTGATAAAGTACCTTAGGAATACTCAAAGTTAAAGTTAAAAATATATATTTTGAAGTGTTAAAAAAAAAAAAAAATATGAAAAGTTAAAATCACCCCCCTTTCGCCATTTTACAAATAAAAAAAAATAATAATAAAAAAGTACGGTATCGCCGCGTCCGAAAAAGTATGATCTATTAAAATACAACATAATTTATCCTGTAAGTTGAACACTGTAAAAGAAAAGAAATGCCAATGCATTTTTTGGGTCATTTCATGTCCCCTAAAAACTGCAATAACTTTAATCAAAAAAGTTGCATGTATTCCAAACTGGTAGCAATAAGAAGTACACTTCAGCACGCAAAAAATGCTCCCTCATTCAAGTCCTTAGGTGTTAGTACAAAAAAAGTTATTAGTCACAGAAAATGGCGCTGTGGCGCAAATTTAAAAAACAGAAGATGTTTGTAATTTTTTACTTGTAACAAAACATAACGAAAACCATACATGTTTGCTATTGCCGGATTTGTATCAAGCTTTAGAATACATTTAACACATCATTTTTACCGAAGATTGAGTGCCGTAAAAAGAAAACACCCGCAAACATGGCACAATTAAGTATTTTTCACATTTTTCCCCACTTACAATTTTTTTGCGGTTCCTCTGTATATTTTATGGTACAATGAATGATACCATTAGAAAGTACATCTTGTCCCACAAAATAAAAGCCCTCATATGTCTATGTAGGTGAAAAAATAAAAAAGGTATGGCTTTGGGAAGGCAAGGAGGGAAAAAGATTATGAACAACACGTATTTTTGTAATGACACATGTGGTAAGAGGTTAAATATATCCATTGAATTTTTCCCTTGGCAGTCAGTTGCTGCAATGTTATAATAATCACACTATTACAGAAAAGTATGTATGTCATATCATCTAGAGAGCTACATAGAATTCTTTAAGTGCATGCTGTAACTGACAGCATTTAAGGGGTTTGACAGAGGAGGAGGGCTCAATCGATCCCTGGGTGCCGATGGCTGCCATGACTGCCCAGAAGCTTATTTGTAATGTCAGCATACCAGGGAAGGAAGCAGGGCCTTACATGTTTGACAGTTGGCAGAATACATTGCAGTACAGTCACTGAGTATAATGTCCTAGGGGGGGCACGTAAGCACAAGGAAGAACAAAGTGTCAAACAAAAAACTGATCCAAATAAAATATTGTTACCCGATCTGGGTCATATTTGTATACATAGATCTTAATACTTGCTCATGCACTCCAGATATTCATAAGCAGTGAAAGTAAAAACAATCCCGCACATATGGAAACACAAATCGCAACCTCCGTTTAATCTCTTTCTGGACAAGTTATCTTACCTAATGAAGATGGATTGGGTTAAGGCCCCTTTGAACAAGGAAATCAGAGACCAACATTTTTTTAAAAACTAGAAGAGCTTCACTGCATTATTACCTAGCAGAATCCATCAACTGATAAGACAAAACTTCCAACCCACAATTTGGTTACAAGAAAGAATATTGATAGGACATCCAGCAATAGACTAATCAGGAACATAGGAGGTGACACAGGAGGGGTTCATGCGCCAAAGAGATCTTAAAAGATTATAGTTATCTCTGGTAAATGTAGCCAGAATCTGAATAGACCGTGGATTATGGTTAAAAAAAAGGCATGAACTAATGGCCACATGTAGGAAAACGGTTTAGGCCTAAAACTCACTTTTTTTTCCATAGCTTACTATGGGCAAAAAGTGAGTTTTAGATCTAAATCGTTTTCATACATGTGGCCCTAAGTTTTTGGTTTAGTTTCACTCATTTAGTTGAGCTACATGAAAACAAGAGTTACATTCAATTTGATAATACAGTAATGTTCTGGATAACTTTTCCTTGAGATCTTTGGCTAAGGCTTGGTTCACATCTGCGTTGGAGGTTCAGTTCGGAACCTCCAGCACTGAGGTGAAAACAGAAGCTGTGGGATCTGGACATCCACAGCGCAGTGATCCTATTAATTACAATGGGTTTGTTGGGTTTCCACTATGGTGTCTGTTGGGATGAAAATAATAGCGCAGTTTACTGCGTTACTTTTTTCCTGACATTCCCAATGGAACATGTGACGGAGGTTTCGAATGGAACCTACGACGCATATGTGAACCAAGCCTGAGCGTTATTCTAGCAACGAAATGAATATATATTAAAGATGTTACAGGTGTGCAATCCATGCTGTTCATTTTATTCATTTGTAATCGGTGATTTTACATGTGCAAGTGAAGATATTCACATGCCAAACTTTTTTTTTTTCACCTTGGCCCCTTTTCAAATGAATTTTCTTCCGTTGAGTAACCCCTTTAAGTAATTAAATATGCCAACTGGAGAATGGAAACTACACACTCATTTAAATAATATACCCCTTTTACAAGCCACATCTGTTCTTTACAGGCCCCTCCTCATGTGAATAAAATCATATTTGCCCCTTATAAATGTTGTTTTTTTTAAATCCAATTTTTTGTCACAATATTCTTAGAGCCATAACTAATTTTTCTGCCTATAGAACCGTGTAAGGGTTTTTTACTGAATAATAAACTGCAGTTTTCTTTAGTATCATTATAGAGTACAGGAACATACGGTAAACGTTTTTTTTTTTTTTGTGAGGTTTGAGCTCTGGCATGAATTTTTATTTTTGCAGCATTTATAATATGAATTAAATAACATGATAATTTTGAAGATTGGAGCATTACAGACATGGTGATATCTGTCATGGGGACCTTTTTTATATTTTTATTAAAATAAAGTTTTTTATTTGGAAAACAGGGGTTTTGTGTTTGCTTTTTATTTATTAATTATTATTTTGAAATACCTTTGTTATGTATAGCAGGGAAGTCCAATTGTACATAACAGCTAACTCTTGATGCAGATCATTCAGACACAGCTTCTGCACTATGCAGGCGCTGGCTCTCACTGCTGTATAGCAGGGTCTTCGTGACCTAGAAATGCTGCTGTGTGGTAAAGAGGGCCTGGTTGTATATCTGCTGTAGCTACGCCACTGACAATCATTTAAAAGAAAAGTAAATTATTGGTTTCAATGTCACTCTAGTCTTGCAGCATTGACTTATGGATCTCATTTTCCAGCCAAGTTTATACATTTTTTTCCTATTTGAAGAATGCTTATTTTACTGTCCTTTCAAATCTATTAAAACTAGATGGCTTCTAAGACAGCAGGTGTAAATGATGTCAGTCTTTAAAGATCTGAATTGATGTATGTTTCATTATTAACCATACATGCCAACTCTCCCGTTTTTGGCGGGGGGGTCCCGCTATTTGGGGTCCCCCCGCCCTCCCGGGGGAGTTGGCATTCCTCCCGCCGCAGCAGCAGGGCTCTTAATTACGCGACGCAAGAGTAGCGCTGGGGTACTCTTGCGCCGGGCGTCTGCAAGGGTTAAGCGGCGCAGCAGCGTCACCGCCCGGAGTCTCACTGTGCGGGGAGGAGGGATCGCTCCCTCCTCCCTCCTCCCCATGTATGTCCGGCGCCTGTGCGCGCCGGACATACAGGTCAGCGGCGCAGGGGAAGTGACGCGCGGCTGCACTCAGTCCCCTGCGTCGCTGAGGAGATCGTCAGGAGGTGGCCGCGCTGCAGAAGCCTGGTCAGATGAGTGGAATTTATTATTTTATTTTTATTAACTACATGGGGGGGCTCCACCTGGCTTCTAAAGGGGGCACAGTGGCTACTAAAGAGGGCACTACCTGGCTTCTACAGGGGGCACAGTGGCTACTAAAGGGGGCATCTACCTGGCTACTAAAGGGGGCACTACCTGGCTTCTAAAGGGGCACAGTGGCTACTAAAGGGGGCATCTACCTGGCTACTAAAGGGGGCATCTACCTGGCTACTAAAGGGGGCACAGTGGGATCTACCTAAAGGGGGCATCTACCTGGCTACTAAAGGGGGCACAGTGGCTACTAAAGGGGGCATCTACCTGGCTACTAAAGGGGGCACAGTGGCTACTAAAGGGGGCATCTACCAGGCTACTAAATGGGGCACTACCTGGCTACTAAAGGGGGCACTACCTGGCTACTAAAGGGGCAAATACCTGGCTACTAAAGGGGGCACTACCTGGCTACTAAAGGGGGGCAACTGCCTGGCTACTAAAGGGGCGACCGCTACTAAAGCATACCTGGCTACTAAAGGGGGCACTACCTACCTGGCTACTAAAGGGGGCAACTACCTGACTACTAAAGGGGGCACTACCTGGCTACTAAAGGGGGCACTACCTGGCTACTAAAGGGGGCACTACCTGGCTTCTAAAGGGGGCAACTACCTACCTGGCTACTAAAGGGGGCAACTACCTACCTGGCTACTAAAGGGGGCAACTACCTGACTACTAAAGGGGGCACTACCTGGCTACTAATGGGGGCCACTACCTGGCTACTAAAGGGGGCAATACCTGGCTACTAAAGGGGGCACTACCTACCTGGCTACTAAAGGGGGCACTACCTACCTGGCTACTAAAGGGGTCAACTACCTGACTTCTAAAGGGGGCACTACCTGGCTACTAAAGGGGGCACTACCTGGCTACTAAAGAGGGCACTACCTGGCTTCTAAAGGGGGAAACTACCTACCTGGCTACTAAAGGGGGCAACTACCTACCTGGCTACTAAAGGGGGCAACTACCTGACTACTAAAGGGGGCACTACCTGGCTACTAAAGGGGGCACTACCTGGCTTCTAAAGGGGGCAACTACCTACCTGGCTACTAAAGGGGGCAACTACCTGGCTTCTAAAGGGGGCAACTACCTGACTACTAAAGGGGGAAACTACCTGACTACTAAAGGGGGCAACTACCTGGCTACTAAAAGGGGCAACTACCTGGCTACTAAAGGGGGCAACTACCTGACTACTAAAGGGGGCAAATACCAGGCTAACAAAGGGGTGCACCTACCTGGCTACAGAGGGGGCATCTACCTGGCTACAAGGGGGCCTCTACCTGCCTGTAAGGGGCACTACCTGGTTATGGGGGGCTACTACCTGGCTATAAGGGCATCTACCTGGCTTTCTTCCAAAGCCATTATGCAGTGAGACGGAGTGGGTGTGGCTTTTTGAAGGGGCGTGGCACACAAAAAGATGGGCGTGTCCATGCTAATTTTTGCCGGGGAGCGCTACGCCCTCTTTGATCTCCTGCTTTTCCATTTTCAAAAGTTGGCAACTATGTTATTAACATGCTGATGTGGACTTAAGTGTAAATCTCTAACACCAGGATCACATTCTTTCATCTTAATGTGTATCTGACTTAAACAAATGTCTCATTGAAGATCATTTAAAAACTGAAACACACTCTGGGAGATTAATTTTTTTTTTCTCTAGGTCTGATATTCTGCTCTGCACTGATAGTTCCGAAAAAGACTAACTTCTTATTATCTGATTTAAAATGTACCAAAAAAAAATAAAAAAATAGACATTTACATTTTTTTTTATCTGATTGATTTCATTTTTATAGCATTTTCTTTGATTTTCGCATATGAAAAAATATATTACAGGAATATAGTACAATGGTCCCTCAAGTTACAGTGTCCTCAGGATACAATATTTTCAACATACCATGGTTTTTTCTTGGAAATTGTCTCTTGAAAGCAGACTTACCATACAAGGTCACAGACATGGCTGATCTGGGGCACATGTAACTGATGGAACTTTCAACCAATTGCGCCTCTTTACATTACAGTGCAGTACTACACGTCCCGTACCACTCTATTTGTGCATCAGGATGAGCAGCTCCTTTGGACATCAGGGGCGACATGTATTACCGGGGCTACACCAGATATCTGGCGTCTTTTGCAGTCCCGTTCGCTATATGTTTAAATGTCCCAAACGCCATTATAACGCACTTTGTTATACTTTGTTATACGCCCGATCTCAGGGGGCGTGCAGGAGGTGGGGTGCACTAGAACCGTAGCGAAGCTATAGATTTATAGCTTCGCTAGGGCATTTCTAGACGCATTACTGCTGGAACAGGTAGACCACTTTCAAAGTGGTCTACCTGAGCCAGTAGTGTCATGCTAGCGCTAAAATGCACCTGATTTATGACCCACTAGAGAGCGGGTTCATAAATCAGGCGCATTCTAGACTATTATTATGCGCATTAAATTTGGCGTGTAAACGCCAAATTTCATATGTGCCACCCCAGATGAGGTTGGACCCATTTTCATTTTCTTGGTAAAATGTATATAAAGTACATGAACTAAAAAAGCTCTTTTCCAGGGCATAAAAAGTGATTTCCAGCTTCAAGCAGCTCTTTCTGGCTATGTATGTAAGGACTTGCTATAGCTGTATTAATTATTGGCTTAGTTTTCTTTAATCTTCATTTTGCAGTATGTTTGGTGACATTATTGGGTTTCAGAACCAATTACCATTTTACTAAAGAGTTATGGTTTCAACATGCAATGGTTATCCTAGAACTAATTAGTATTATATGTTGAGGGAATACTGTATATGAAAAATGTTCCCCATTATTTAGCAACAACTATTGAAGTAGCAGTTTGATAGTAGTATTTAAAATGTTAGTACTCAGTATTCTTGTAAGTCGACTGATATAGCATATACAGCATGTTAGCAACCTATACAGTATTTTCTCATTAAATCAGATAAGAGGCTATAATAAGAGTTTATATTATTTTATTTTAGGCTATTATAATAGTTTACTTAAACAACCCCTGAAAAAATAGCTCTTCCTTTATTGTGAATACACAAATTCTTACTTATTTGAATGAGCTAAGTGTTTCATTCCCTTGTGACCCACAGGGATAGCGGAATATACTTTCTTGCTAATGAAAAAAAAAATTGCACACTATTTTCACATTATCCACTTTCTTTTATAGTGATCTATTTTTGCTATGTAAGAAAGGTTAGCTGTTATCTTATTAAAGGGGTGTTCCGACAGTAGAAAATGTTGTTAGTCTGTCAGTGCCATCAAAGTCTAAAATGGGCCCCTGAAATTCTCGGCTCAGAACAAAGACCCAGTCCTGCTTGTGCACGACTCTCCATTCTGTTCTATGGGAGTTAAAACCAAGGGTAGTGTTTTTCAATTATTCACAAATGCCTCTGTCTTTATTTTGCTTGTACATATCTATAACTACTGTAGACAAATATGAACATTGGATGTTAATTAGAGATGGGCGAATTTCCCGAAATTCGGTTCGTTCACTTCGCCGAATTTCCCGACAAAAAATAACTTCGTTCCGAATTACTTCGACGAATCACATTAAAAACAGCTATTTCCAGGCTGCACAGAGCCTGCAGGTGCTGTAGAACGTTGTGCCATGCTTAAATATGTAGAGGGAGCTTGGTTTGGTCTTTATACAATGTTGTGTTTTAGTATGACACACACATGACTACCGCCGCTCTTAGAATCGCTTCACTATAAAATTCCCTGGGTACTTAAGAGGGCAAAACTTACCAAAAAACTGAAGGGGGAATGTAGCCTGATAAAGTCATGCCAACAACAGCTGGAAAAAAACAAGCTGAGGGCTCAGGTGGCAACACCAGTGACAAAGTGTGGAGGTGACTGCGGCAGCCACAGCAGCATGAGGTCAAACAGTGGCACAATGACATTCTTAAAAGGGGGCAAAAAAAAGGGAGTGGGCCCAAACGGGAGGGCAAAATTAAACAGAGGTGGGGTGACGGCGTGCAGTGCATGAGGTCAGACTTTGGCAAAAATAAACAGAGTGGTAGGGTCATGGGGGGCAGCCACAGCGCAGCATGGGGGTCGGAAAGTGGCAAATGACAGAGCGTTAGGTCAGGGGCAGCAGCAGCATGAGGTAAAGGACAGGGGGCACAATGCATTCGGGAGGGGGGAAAAAAAACGGGAGAAAAGGCCAGAAATTGGGGCCCAAATGACACAGTGTGTAGGTCACGGCGAAAGCCCCCAGCAGCAGCTTGAGGTCAGACGTGGCACAATACCCCCAGTGGGGAGGGAAACGGCAGCAGCCCCAGCAGCGCATGAGGTAGACAGGGCACAAAAAACCCAATTTCTGGGGGTGGCAAAAAGTAGTAGGCCCCCAAAAGTGGCACAATGACGGAGAGGGGGTGAGGCGGGGGGGGGCAGCAATGAGGTCAACATTTGGCACAATGACAGACTGTGTAGGTCACCGGGCCAGAAAGCCAAGAAAGCACATGGGGGTCAGACAGGGGCCCAAAATTTGACACAGTGTTTGGGTCACGGCAGCGCCACAGCGGCCAATGGGGGTCAAACAGTGGCAAAATTGCCCTTTTCTGGTTTGGGGGAAAAAACCAGGAGTATCCCACAGAGGGGGGACAATGACACGTGTGTAGGTACGGGCCACCCACCCAAACCAGGGGGCCAGCATGAGTTTCAGGCAGGGGGCACAATACAGAGTGTGTAGGCAGGGGCAGCAGCAGCATGGGGGTTCAGACAGGGGCAAAAGGACTTTTCTGGAGGTGGCAAAAACAGGTAGGCCACAGATGGCACAATTACTGGAGTGTGGGGGTTTGGGGGGAAAACGGCAGCGCATAAAGGTCAGACATTTGGCACAAGGGCCCAAGGGGTGTAGGTCACGGGCAGCAGCCACACGCAGCATAAAGGGGTAAAAAGGACAGGGGGCACAATGACATTCTGGAGGTGGAAAAAACAAGGAATACCCCACAGAGGGCCAATGACAAAGTGCCCTAGGTCCCCGGCAGCAGCCACACGCGCGCTTTGGGGGTCAACAGGGGCCCCAAAATCACTTTCTGGAGGGGGCAAAAACGGAGGGGGCCCCCACAGAGGGGCCAAAATTTCCAGAGCGTGGGGGGTTTTGGGGGGGCAAAAGCAACAGCATGAGGTCAGAGATTTGGCAAAAAAAACATATGTGGTTTGTCTTTGGCCCCCAGCAACAACAGAGCAGGGGAGGTCAGAGGGGTGGCCCCAGGGACAGGGGTGTGGAGGGGGGTTTGGCAAATACCATCCCTGGAAAAAAAAAGATGGGTGGGCAGAGGGGAAAAAACTGTCACCCAAAATGGTGGCATCAGGCGGGTGGGGGCCTTCAGAATAGTGGCTGGGGGCGGGTTTTTTGGAAACCCCGACTCATTTCCCCACAGTTTGGGTTTAAGTCGTCAGGGGCTGATTTGTTCTAAAACCCAAAGGGGGGCCCTTTGGTTTGGGGAAATCCTGGCCGTTTCCCCCGCCAAATTTAAACTTGAAAAAGGGTCGTTGTCCACATTTCCTGTTGCCCAAGGGGGGTTTCCCCTTTGGTTTGAAAGGATGGCCCCGCCCGCACTGAACCCCCCGGGGCTCTGATGCCACCCCTACTGGCCGGGCGGGGACAGTTTTCCCTTTGGCAAACTCGCCAAGTTGGGGCCCCACACACCCCAGTTGGCTCCCCAGTAGCCCCACCCGGATTTAAAAACCGGGGTTTGGCAGAGTGCTGTCCAAGGTAGGCCACCACCTTTTGGGTTTTAAAGGTTTTCCCTCCGGGCCTGCTCCCTGCTGCGGGCTGGGGGACGGGCCCCCTCATTAAAACCCCTAGGCGGGTGAAGGAAGTGTTCAGCATTTGCCCAGACTTGGGGTTTTGCGTGAGGGAGCGGTACTGCCCTCCCCCCCCCCCCTCCCTTTCCCCCCCGGGCACCCGCGGCAGTATACGTGAGCACTAAAAGAACCCCCCGGTCGGGCCCTGCAGAGGACAGACAAATGGCCGCCTAGGCAGGGGCCAAACTGACAAACGGAGGATTTTCCCTATAGAATTTGAGTGTGCCCTTCCCTCTCAAATTTTGGGAAAAAGGCCCCCCAATTTTGGCCCGGTAGCGGGGGTTTCCAAATAGGGTGGAGAGCCAAATCATCCCCTCTGCCGGATTGGACTATTGGGGCTGGGGACTAGCCAGGAAAAAATCAGCAGCTGGGGGCCATCTGCACAAGTCTCCAAGGGCCCCCTGCCTCCATCTCCCCCTGTTTTCGGGCCCGGGGGCTTGCGGGTAAATTTTCCCTCGTCTTCCTCATCTCCCTCCCTCCCCCCCAGTGCCTCCTGCCCTTCTCTTGTCACCGGGGTTTAGAAAATCCACTCATTTCACCAGCCCAATGCTTCTGCTCCAATGTCCTCCTCCCCCCCATTTCAGCCCCACCGGACTCGAGATGTTTTCACCACGTCTCCAGTCCTTTTGCCCAGACATTTTTTTCCCAGAAAATCTGTTCCGGGACATGAAGCAGTGGAATGACGTTATTACCCCGTAGCCCCCTGGGGACTGACAAATAATTTGCCCCTTCCCCGAAGGGCCCAACAAAGGGCAGGTGTCACGCATGGGGCTCCCCACTGGCTGACATAAAAAGGTTACCAGCGGGAAAGGTATTTCCTGCCGCCTGGATCATCGAAAAATTTTTAAAAGGGCCCCCTTTTTTTCTTTTTCATACAGTTTTTGGGCCCAACATTTTCAGGCTGGAATTCCAACGGGTGGAAACATCTTTTTAAATCAATTTTGTTGGGTAAAGGGCCATTCTCCCCTTTGTGCAATTTGGGAGGGGGGGTTTTCCCCGGGTTTTTTGGTGGGAAAGGGTTGAAGTGCATGCAAATTTTTCCTGGCCTTTTCAAAAACCCTTCTAAAGGGACCCGGTTTGGAAGACTTCGGGAAACCCCTTTTAAACAACCAGATTGAACCCCGTGCGAAATGCAGGGGCAGGGACCATCCCCCCCGGTGCACCCAAAGACACCCAAGAAACCCCCAAATTGTCCTTCCCCCATGGTTCCGATTTGCCGTTGGGCGCGGAAAAAACCACAAAATCGTTTTCTTGTTCAGGGACCGGGGGGAAAACCCTCCCTGAAAGAATTTTGTTCCCCCGGAGGCAACCCAGGTGTAAAAAACTCCCGTGGAGCACCGCTTTGCCCTACACATTTTGGAAATGAGGGGCCCAAGTACTTGGGGAAAGGGTGAGAGGGTGGGGGTTTGGGGAGGGGGGGGAGGAGGGGGCATTGGGCAGGAGCCCAGTTTGACAACGTGGAGGGGGGAAAGGGCGGGTTCCCCTTTTCCCCAGTTGTTGGTGTCCCGGGGCCGGGGAAGCGGAATTCACCCAGGGGGCCCGTAAAGGACTTTTGTCTGGCCCTTTGTCCTTTTTTAATTTTTTTAAAAAAAAGCCCCCCCCGGGGAATTTTTTTTTCCGGCGTTTTTTGGCCTTTTTTTTTTTGGCACTTTGGGACAAACAGCAAAATTTTTTGCTCCAAAAAAAGGAAAAAAACTGGAAAACCCCCCAAAAAAACCTTCCCTTTGTTTTAAAAAACCAAATATTTTTTTAAAAATTTTGCTTTGGTTACGGGCCTTTTTGGAAAAAAAAAAATTACGGGGGCTTTGGAAAAACTCTCCATCTGGGACCCGGCACAACCCCTTTGGTTTTCTGAAGGGTGAAAGAGCCCCCCCAATTTGAAAAGGGGAAAGGGACCCCGTAAAAACAAATTTGGGACAGGAGCAACGGTCACGGCGGGCCCCTTTTGGGATTTTTGGAGCATACTGTTGTCTCTTTGCAATCGCCTCGCTGAACGACTGCTGGCGCCATGAGTTAGGGGAGGGGGCAGGAGCATCGGGGGCCCCGGGAAAGATGATGTAAAAAAGAAACAGCTCCCTTCTGCAGAGGGGGGTTTAACCCCTTAAACGGGCCCTTGCAAATGGGCATGGGGGGGTCCCCATGGGCGCTCCCCTTGCTGCTGCTGCTTTTTTGTGCGGGGGCCCCGGGGGAAAGGACCCCCAACATCTAGCCCGTTTTTTTCCCGGGGCCAGGGGAGGTTGGACGCTGAAAAAGTTGCCCGGCAGGGCCGTGGTCCCAAACGTTAGTTTCCCTGGCCACCTTCATTTTTCTGCCCCGGGATTCACAAAAACCCCATATTGGGGCCTCCTCCGGTGTCTTAGAAAAGAATTTGCCACACCGGCGAGTATGGGAATTTTACCCCAACGCTCCGCATTTGAGTGACTACTGCCGCCGCTGCCTCGCTGAGGCCACTGTCCCTTTTTAATTTTCCCTTTGGCCCTCGAAGGGGGTTTTTTTACCCCGGGGCCCGCTTGGCCCCGGGACCTCACACGGCGGGGCTATCTTGCGGGACCACCCCCACAACCCACTTTGCGGGCTGCCCCGGGTGCCGCGCGCAAGCTGCCCCCCTCTTCCCCTATGTTTGATGAAGCCCTTGCCCTCCCCCGGGTTTTCCCAATGCGGTGGGCTAAAATTCATCACTTTTGTTGTTTTAAATCGTCGCTCCCTGTCCTCATCCCCGGGTTTTGGTTTGCAGAGGCTGACCCTCACAACAGACCCCCAAATCCCACTTCAACACCCTATACTTTGCCCCCCTACGGCAAGAAGCAGGGGTTTATTGGCCCCCAAATTCTTCGCCCCAAAGTAAAGCTGACTGCCCTCCAAAAATTTTGTTCTCCTGGGTTTTTATAGGGCGCTGAGCCCGGGAAAAATTTATTTAGATCTCGGGCTGAGAAAACCAGGAGGGGGGACAGAGGCGGGTTGAGGACAGGTGAGGGCCGCTGACCCGCCCCCGGGGGGCCATGCCAACAAAAGGGTTGTTCTGAGGGTTCCCCCCGGGGGGGACCTGTGACGGGGGTTTTTCAAAATTTTCTCTGGGGGGAAGTGGATGCCCTTAGTCAACCCAATTCAAAACCTTTGGGGTTGCTAAAACAACACACGGCCGCAAAGATGACAGCGGCATTTTGGTGGTTAAACCGAGTGCCCCCTGCTGCGCGCCCCCTTGCTGTGCTGCGCCCCTGGGCCGGGGAAATTGTTTTTTGGCTCTGCCCTCGAAAGGTGAAGAGCCTGCCCCCTTCTTCTGAAATACGTTTGTTCAAAATGTACAGCCCACTTTTGATAAAGGGATATTGTATATGATAAATACACACCCGTTTTAAACTCCAAATAAAACCCAATAAAAAGTTTGTAACCCTTGGATAATATTGTGCCCCAAAAACATAAGGGGGGGGGGGGGGGGGCGGGGAAAAAAAATTGACTTGAAATTTTCCCTTTTAAAAAAACTCTGTGTATTTTACTGAATAAAAAAGCACAAACAGGTTTAAATTAACCTTCGGTTTATGAATTATGTTTACAAAAATTTTTTTCTGTACGGTGAAAAAAAATTTTTCTTTTATTTGAGTAAAAACTGAAAAGAAACAACCCCTTAAAAAAACCCCTGGATGAAAAATTTTCCCCAAAAAAATTTGGGAGAAACCCAAAAAAATACGAGTTTTTCCCCCGTTTTTTACAATGGGTGTTTTTCTACGTTTCCCAACAAGAAAAAAAATTTGAAATTTAAAACCTTCGCTTTTTGGAATTAGGCTGCAGGAAAAATGTTATTTTTGGCGGTAAAAAAAAGGGGTTTTTTTGTCACCCCCAGCAGAAAAAAAACGTTTTTTTTAAACCCCCTGGATGAAAATTGCCCCAAAAAAATTGAGAAAACCACAAACTACGAGCTTGAAAGCGTGTTACAAGGGCGGGGTTTTTCTACGCTACACAACAAAAAAAAAATTTGAAATTTTAAACCTTCGCTTGTGAATTAGGCTACGGGAAAAATTTTTTTTTTTTGGGGGGGTTAAAAAAAGACTTTTTTCTTGGAGTCACCACAGCAAAAAAAAACAACGCAAAATTTAAACCCCCGGGGATGTAAATTGCGCCAAAAAATTTGGGAGAAACCCCAAACTACGGCTTTTAGCGTGTTAAAAATGGCTGTTTTCCAAACCTACAAAACAAGAAAAAAAATTGAAATTTTAACCTTTGCTTGAAATTATGTTTACAGGAAAAAATTTGTAATTTTTATTTGGTGAAAAAAGACGGTTTTTTTTTGTACCACATTTTAGAAAAAAAACGCTTAATTAACCCCCGGATGAAAAAATTGCTCCAAAAAATTTGGGAGCAACCCCCAAACTACGGCTTTGTAGCGTTTTACAATGGCGTGTTTTCTACGCTACCAACAGGAAAAAAAAATTTGGTAAAAAACCCTTCGCTTTGAATTTGGGTACGGGGAAAATTGAAATTTTTTTGGGGGGAAAAAGACGGTTTTTTGGGGAGTCTTCACAGCAGAAAAAAAAACCCCTTAAATTTAAACCCCCGGGAAATTGAAAATTTGGGCGCAAAAAAAATTGAGGCACCCAAAAAATAATTTTAAATTTGTATTGAAAAAAACCCTGTTTTTTTAAAATGAATAAAAACAGGAACTGGTTTTGTTTTCCCCCTTGGGATATTCAAATGTGCTGTGAGCCAGATAGCATTAAAAAATTATATGCAGCTCCCGTGGACGCACACGGGGAATTTCCCGATCCAATCCCCCAAAAAAATCAGAAATAGAACTTTTTAAAAAAACCCAGTCTCTGAGAAAAGCTGGGGAAAACCCCAAAAAAAATTCGTTGTAAAAAAAAACCAGTTCTTCAGAAAGAGCTTTCAGCCCAGCAGCCCCCTTTCCCCTGTCAGTACGTGAGAAGGATTTGTGTGCCCCCAAAGCTTGTCCCCGGGCCCTTAAATATAGTGGGGTTTGGAGCCCACGGGAATCCCGCCGGTTTTCGGGATTGGTTTTCATCTCTGCCCATTTTCATCAGGCTAGCCCTTCTTCCCCCCAAGAGAAACTTTGCCCCATGTAAAGCCATTTGCTCGCAGCCATTTATCAATCAAAAACACATTCTTTCCTTTCGGAATCACCCCAAACTTGCCCTTGTTCAGAACCGAAGTTTTCCTTAAATCTAAACAATTTCCCACTTCGTTAAAATAAATTCGCCCACTCTAATTTTTAAATTATACCCCCGTCTATTTCAAAAATATTTTTTTAATTCAGGGCCCTCAAGTTTTACCTTTGTTTAAAAATTAAAATATTCTTAAAGGGGGTTTTTGGAAAAATAAAACAAAAAATATAAAAAAAATGACAGTAGGTGAAGACTTTTCTCAAATACAAAATAAATTAAAAATAAGGGTTTTTTTCCCCCCAATTTTCCCCATTTTTCAGAGAGAGGTCACAAGCGGGTTGAGATTTTTTTCTCGGGGACTACAAAATTGTGCAGAGAGAGTGAGAGTGTTTTAACAACAACTCCCGCATCTAAGGGCTATTTTTTCCCCCCGGTTTAAAAAAATGGGCCATTTCATTCCAAAATTTACGGTAATGCGAAAAATTAAAATGGCGGGAAAATTCGTCCCATTCATTCGGAAATCCCCATTTCTCATGGGAAAACTGGGAAAATTTTACTCCCTCTCCCTGCTCGGCGAATTACGCCGGGGGGTTGGATAAGTGCAGTAAAATTTAAACCAGGGGTTGTGTACACGCCGCTGGTAATGAAAGTCTATTGGCCGGCCCCCCGCCCCCGTCCATACAGCGTAAGCCGTGAGAACCCAGCCTAAGTGGTGCATTTAAACCCTTTTTTTTCCCCCCCACACCTTCTCCTTCCATCACAGAAGAAAGTTTGGGGTATCCCCCAAAGAAGGGTTAAAAAAAAAGCTCTAACCCTAACAAAACACTGCCGAACAAAATTTGAATGATTTTCCCCAAAAGGAAACCCAAATATTGCAGTAAAAAAGTGTATAAATGGCAAAACATTCAAAATACAAAAAGTCCCTTTTTCCATTTATTATGTAAACAATTAACAATAAAAAATATATATTTTTGAAAATTTTTCAATCCATAAAGGTAAAATAAATATTATTTATTTTAATTTTTTTCCCAATGGTGAAAGCCAAAACAAAAAAAAAAAAGAAATACCTATTGACATAATTGTGTTTTTTTGGTAATCCCACCTCCCAGAAAAAATGGAGTAAAAAGCAATCAAAAATTGCTTGCATCTTAAATTGATACCAATAAAAACTACAGCTCCATCTACAAAAAAAAAATGAGCCATAACTCAGCTTTAAAAAATTCCCCATCAGAAAAAAAAAAGTTAAAGGGTTTTTTTTCACATTTTTTAAAAAGAGGGAAAACATTTTTTTTTTTTAAAAAAAAAAAAAGTTTAAAAATTTTAAAGAAAAAATATAAATTGGGTTTCCACCAGAATTTTAATTCCCGAAAAAAAAAATAATTTATGCTTTTGATGATTTATCAAACAACAAACTCCCCAAAAAATTGCCCAATTGTGTTTTTCTTTTTAAACATTTTCATGTAATTTCCCTTTTTTTTTCCAAAAATTTTTGGTCTTTAGTTGGGGAAAAAAAAACACTCCACTCATTTCCCCCAAAAAAAAAGTCCCCCTTATGATTTGTTTGCGAAAAATATTAATTTGTTATGGCTTTCCCCTGGGAAAAAAACAATTAAAAAACTCTTGGGTTTCCCCAAATTAAAGGGCTAATTTGAGTTATAGCACTGAAGGAAGATGATAGCTGCAACAACATGGATGGATACTACCATTTCACAGAAACTTAGCATTCATAATTTTTTCAAAAAATATGTAATAAAATTTTAAAATTGGGGAAAAAATAAACCCAAATTATTGGGTGAGAGTCCCCAAATGTTTGGGACTTTCCACTAATCCCCAAAAATAAAGGGCAAAAGCTCTTTAAATTTAAATTTGGGCTTTTTTCTGATTCTCCCCACTGCTAATTTTGGCCAAACCCCCACACCCAAAGGGCTACATTACAATACAAAACTCAAATTTATTGAAAAAAGGGGTTTTTTTTAAAGAAAAGAAATTTTTCACCAAACTTATTATTTGTTAAAAAGTGTCTGATCACTTGAGGTCCCACTACTTGACCCCCACCGATTACAAAAAGCAAAAGGTTTCCCTTTTTCTTTCTTTCTGCGCGAAAAAGGGGAAAGGGCGGGAAAGGAGAAGCAAAAGGAACAAGTACTGAAATGGGGGTATTTTCAATCTGCTCTCATAGACCCTTGGGAAAATTTAAATAGTGGAGGCCAGCTAGCTCCCCAGTGAATAAAAAGAGTTTTTCCGGCCTCACCCCCCTGGGCCCCCCAGTCTTCCCATGCTGAAAAGCGGGCCCCGGCCTCTCCAGCCGGCTTTTCTCCTGCAGGTTTTTCCCGTAAAACTCCACCCAAAAAGCCTTCTCAAAAACAAAACTCAAGGGAGAGAAAAGATTTCAGGGGTTTTTTAAAAGAATAGGGCCTACCAGCTCCCCCCCTATTACATGAGATGGTTCCCCCCGCCAGAGGGCCTCCATCCCCCCTGTCCCACCGAGAAATGCCCCCCATCAAATGTCCCAGCACGAGAGTGCCTCCATCAACTGTCCCCGGGCCGAGAGCACCTCCATCAACTGTCCAAGCCCAAAAGTGCCTCCATTTAACTGTCCCGCCAGAGGTGCCTCCATCAACTCTCCCTCCCGAGATTTCCTCCCATCAACTTTTCCCCCAAAAAAAAGAGTGGGGCCCCAACAACTGTTCCCCCAAACCCGAGAGTGCCTCCCTCAATGTCCCAGCCAAGATTTCCTCCCCTCCTGTCCCAGCCCGAGAGTGCCCCCAACTGTCCCCGCCAAAAAAAGTCCCCCTCCCTCAACTGTCCCAACCCCGGGGAGTACCCCCTTTTAACTTTTCCCCGCCAGAGAGTGCCTCCCAAACACTGTCCCAGCCAGAGAGTGCCTCCATCAACTGGGCCCCAAACCCGAGAGCGCCTCCCTATTTCGTACCCAAAAAAGGATCTACAGTGACAAACCCCCCCCGAGATCCCGCTGTGGGTCTTACCAAATTTTGTTTTCCTTTTCCTCATTAACGCTATTTTTCCCCTCTCCCCCACTTACTGCTTATCCCCGAAAACCCCGCTGGACAATGAACTTTAAAATCTCCCCCTGCATTCTACCCCCACACCTGTCTGCTGCCTCCAAACCCCTTCCTCCCCTGTTAATGTTTCCCCCGTACCAAAAAAACCCCACCAAACAAAAGTCTATCCCTTTCTCCCACCTGTCACCCCCTCACTGCTCCTTTGGCTTCTGGGGGATATTCCCCCAAAAACCCCGGGGCCCCCCCCAAGCATTTCCCCGCCTAGTCTCGGGCCCCCTCGAAAAGATTTCCACTACAAATTCCGCCCCCCTTTCCCAACCGGGATACACATCCCTTGCCCCCTGCTCCCCCTATCCCTTCCCCTTTTGGGGGAGCCCTTTTGGGAAAATGCACCATCTGTATGTAATAAATTTCATTAATACAGGGACTCTCCCCAAAAACCTTTAATCTTCCCTTCCCTGACGGGGAAACCCTGGTGACTCCCTCCGACAGGTCCCCCCTCCCAAACCCTCTATTTTAGGGCCTAAACCCTTACCCACACCCTCCCCCTGGTAAAAGCATGGTGGAAAGGTTTTTCGGCCTCCTCTGTCTGACCCCCTTGCTCCATTGTCCCCCCCTCCCCCTCCCCCTTTTTTTCCCTCAACACTCTTCTCCTTTTGGGTTTGCCTCTGTCCGCTTTCTCGCCCCCCCCAAACCTCCAAGTGGCTGTTGTCTCCCACCGTTTGGCCCCCCTGCCATCCTTTCTTGACCACTTTTTTTTGGGCTTTTTTCCATTTCTTTCCCCCGGGAATCCCCAAACTATCATCATGGGAGACTTCAATACCCCCAATAAAAACCCCCCCACTCTGTTCCAAACAAACCCCTTTCACTTTGCCCTCTTTCGCCCTCCCCCGTGGCCCTTGGGGGAGCCACTCACAAAGATGCAATACACAAAGGTCAAAACCCCCCTAAAGAAGCATTTATGCTATCTATCATACATGAAAAAATTTTTGAGACTCTCGGTTCCATACCCCATGATCGAACATTTTTAAGGGCTCCCCCAACGATTAAAACGTGGGTCTCAAATCGGGCAGTAATATCCTATCTTTACCTTTTAAATCGACCCAATCAGCCCTCCCCACTGGGTCACCGACCTCCATTATTCAGAGAGAAAAAAAAAAAAAAACCCCCAAACCCTTCCCAAAGCTGCCCTTCTTATGTCGCCGTGAGAGTGGGGGGGGAAACAGAAAAACAAAAGGGAAGCCCCCTTCCCTTTCCATATGGGTTTTTAAAATCAAGTACCCCAAAAAAAAATTTATAACGTAGGGTTTCTGCAAACAAAAACATTTCTAAAAAAACTTTATGAAAACCGGGGTCCCAAAATGGGGGGTTTCGGGCCACTGTAATTATAAAAGGGTACCCCACACAGGACCCCCAAACCAGGGGGAAAATTTTCCCCAAAAAAGGGCAATACACTACGTCGAAATCCCTAAAAAAGCTTTTTTTGCAATCTATCTTACATGAAAAAACTTTGAGATCTCGGTTCACATATAAAGATCAGAACATGTTTAAGTGCCCCGACTTCAACGTGGTCTCAAATGGGGGCATTTCCATCCAAATCTTTACCTTTTCAATCGACCCAATCAGGCCTCTCACGGGGTTCACCGCCTCCATTTTTCGAGAGAAAAAATAAAAAACACCCAACCTCCCAAAGCTGCCCCCTTATGACAGCTGTGAGAGTGGGGGGGAAAGAAAAACCCCAAAAAGGGAAAGCCCCCCTTCCTTTCCATATAGGTTAAAATCAATGTACACCAATTTAAAACGTATGTTTCTGCACACAAAAACATTTCTAAAAAAAACGTATGAAAAACCTGGGTCCCACGGCAGGGTTGCGGCACACTTGTAATTATACATGACACACACAGACCCCCAAACCCCAAAATTTCTGAAAAAAGGGGAAATTTTACACTAGGGCAAATCCCAAAAGGGAAGAAATTTAGGGCAAAATCTATATACATAAAAAAAACTTTGGGGGTCTCGGTTCACAAATATGATCAGAACGGGTTTAAGCTCCCCAGGGCTTCAACTTTGGTCTCAAATCGGCATTTCCTACCATTTTTCCTCTCAATCGAGCCAATGGGCCCTCTCACGGGGTTTAAACCGACCCCCAAATTATTAGAGAGAAAAAAAAAAAAACCCCCAAACCCTTTGCAAAGCTGCCCTTCTTATGACAGCCTGTGAGAGTGGGCGGGGACGGGAAACCCCAAAATGGAAGCCCCCCTTTCCCTTTCCCATATAGGTTAAAATCAAGGTACCCCAAAGTAAAAACGTTTTGTTTCTCCCCCAAAACAAAAAACATTTCTAAAAAAAACGAAATTGAAAAACCTGGGTGCCACGGGCCCAGGGCTGCGGCCACAAATGAAATTTATACATGTCCCACACCCAGACCGCCCCAGCCCCCTTTTTTGCAAAAAGGGCAATACATTTACGTCAAAAAATCCCTAAAGAAGCATTTATGCTTATCTTTTCATACATGAAAAAACTTTGGACTCTCGGTTCACATATATGTTTCGGGAACTTTTTTTTAAGCTGCCCACGACTTAAACGTGGTCTCAAATGGGGCCCAGTCCTTTTCCTATTTTTAAACCTCTAAAATCGACCCAAACCCGGGGCCTTTCTCACGGGGGTCACCGCCCCCCTTTAAATTCAGAGAGAAAAAAATTTAAAAAACCCCCAAAACCTGCAAACCCTCCCCTTTCTTATGAAGCCTGTGAGAGTGGGGGGGGACAGAAACCCAAAAAAAAAGACCCCCTTCCTTTCCATATGGGTTTAAAAAATCAATGTAAAACCAATTTAAAACGTTGTTTCTGCACAAAAAAACTTTTCTAAAAAAAACGTATGAAAAGGGGGGTTTGCCACTGGCAGGGCTGCGGACACATGTAATTATACATTTTACACACAAGACCCCCACCAGGGGGGCACATTTCTGAAAAAAAGGGCAATACACTACGTGGGAAATCATAAAAAAAGCATTTATGCTATCAATCATACTTTGAAAAAATTTTGGGAGACTCTCGGTTCACATATCTTGTTTAAAAAACTTGTTTAAGCGGGCCCACGATTTCAACGTGGTTCAAATCGGGCGGTCCTACCCCTTTTCTTTACCTCTATCGAGCCAATCGGGCCTTTCCGGGGGTAACCGACCTCCATATTTCGAAAAAAAAAAATTTTAAAAAAACACCCAACCTGAAAAAGCTGCCCTTTTTTATGACATTTTCTGTGAGAGGGGGCGGGGGGGACAAAAAACCCAAAAAATGGAAGCCCCCTTTCCCTTTTCCTATAGGTTTTAAAATCAATTTTACCCAAGTTTTAAAGTATGATATGTAAACCCGAAAAGTCTCAAAGTTTTTTCATGTTTGATAGAAGCAAAAAATGCTTCTTTGGGGTTTTTAAACGTAGGGTTTTTCCCCCTTTTTGCAAAAATTTTGTGCCGCTTGTGGGGGTCTTTTGTGTTTTAAATGTATAATTACAGTGTGCCGACCCCCTGCCGTGGCACCCAGGTTTGCTAATTTTTTTTCAAAAAATTGGTTTTTGTGTGCAGAAAAATACGTTTATACTTGGGTTTTCTTTGGGATTTTAACCTTTGGGAAAAGGAAAAAGGGGTGTTTTTTTTTGGGGTTTTCTGCCCCCGGGCCCCCTCCCCACGGCTGTCATAAGAAGGGAGCTTTGCGGTTGGGTTTTTTTTTATTTTTTCTCTCTAAATTAATGGAGGCGGTGACCCAGTGAGGGGCCCTTGTTTGGGGCTCGATTGAGAAAAAAAAGTAGGTTTGGACCCTCCCCGGAATTTGAGACCACGTTGAAGGGGGGGGGCGCTTAAAAATTTTTCTGATCTTTGAAAGTGAACCGGGGGTCTCAAAAGTTTTTTCATGTATGATAGATAGCATAAATGTTCTTGGGGGGAATTTTTCGACGTATTTTGTTTTTTCCCCTTTTTCCCGGGAAAAGTCCCGGGCTGGTGGCGGGTCTTTTGTTTTGTACATGTATAATTAAAATGTGTCCCGGCACCCCTCCCGGGGTGGCCCCGGTTTGCATACGTTTTTTCAAAAAATGTTTTTGTTTTGCAAAAAACCTAGTTATATTGGTTTTTTTACTTTGTTTTTAAAAACCTATATGGAAAGGAAGGGGTGCTTCCATTTTGGGTTTTGTCCCCCCCCATTTTCAAGGGGGTTTTGTCTAAGAAGGGCAGCTTTGCGTGTTTGGGGGTGTTTTTTTTTTTTTTTTTTTTTTTTTTTTTTCTCTCAAAATAAGGGGAGGTGGGTTTGACCCAGGGGGAGAGGCCTGAAATTGGCTCAAATTGAGGGAAAAAGATGGGTGGGAAATTTTCCCCCGATTTGAAAACCACGTTGAAGTCGTGGGCAGAAAAACCATGTTCGATATGATATGTGAAGAGGTCTAAAAGTTTTTTCATGTTTGATGGGGTTTGCAAAAAATTGGCTTTTTAGGGATTTGCGTAGTGTATTCCCCCTTTTTGCAGAAATTTTTCCCGTGGTGGGGCGGTTGTGTGTGTAATGTAAAATTTTAAAATGTGTGCCGCAGCCCTCCCAAGGGGGCACCAGGTTTGATCCTTTTTTCAGAAATGTTTTTGTGTGCAAAAAACAAAACGTTTTTTTGGGTTTTGTACATTGTTTTTTAAACCTTTTTGGGAAAAGGGAAAGGGGTGCTTCCATTTTGGGTTTTGCCCCCGCCACTCAACGGCTGTCTTTTGAAGGGCAGCTTTGCGGGTTTTGGGTGTTTTTTTTTTTTTCTCTCTAAATTAATGGGGGGTCGGTGCCCCAGTGAGAGGCCTGATTGGTCGATTGAGAGGAAAAAGTAGGATAGGGACTCCCCGTTTGGCCCACTTTTAAAAGCCCCATTGGGGCAGCTTAAACATGTTCTAAATCAGTTGGAACCGGGGAGTCTAAAATTTTTTTTCATTTTTAGGGAATAAAATAGCTTTAAATGTTTTCTTTGTGATTTCAAACGTAGTGTTTTCCCCTTTTTTGCAGAAATTTTGCCGCGGGTGGGGGGTCTGTGTGTGTACATGTATAATTAAGTGTGCCGCCCCCCCTGCCAGTGGAACCCGGGTTTGCATCTTTTTTTCGGGAAATGTTTTTGTGTGCGAAAATTTACTTTTTATATTTTGGGTGTACATTGTTTTTAAAACCTTTAGGGAAAAGGGAAGGGGGTTTTCCTTTTTGGGGTTTTTCTGCCCCGCCCACTTTTCACGGGGCTGTATAAAAGGGCAGCTTTGCAGGTTGGGTGTTTTTTATTTTTTCTTCTTGAATAAAATGGAGGCCCGGTGCCCCAGGAGAGGCCTTTTGGCTGATTGCGAGGTAAAGATAGGATGGGAAAATGCCGATTTGGGGCCCACGTGAAGTCGTGGGCAGGTTAAAAAAAGTTTGTTTCCAATGATATGTGAACCGGGAGTTAAAAGTTTTTTCATGTATGATAGAAGTTTAAATTTGTTTTCTTTGGGGGTTTTTTCGACGTGTGTATTGCCCTTTTTCCCGAAATGTGCCGCTGGTGGCGGTCTGTGTGTGTACAGGTTTTTTTTAAATTGTGTGCCGCAGCCCTGCCCAGGGGCCCTCCCAGGTTTGCATACTTTTTTTCAGAAATTTTTTTGGTGTGCGAAAACATACTTTTTAACTTGGTGTACTTTTTTTTTTAAAACCTATAGGGAAAAGGGAAAAGGGGTGCTTTTTTTTGGGGGGTTTTCTGCCCCCCCCCCCATTTCCACAGGCTGTCTTTTAGAAAGGGCAGTTTTGCAGGTTGGGTGTTTTTTATTTTTTCTCTCGAATAATGGGGGGTGGGGTGACCCAGTGGGGGGGCCTGATTGGTTTTCGTTTTGAGAGGTAAAGTAGGTTAGGACTGCCCGATTTGTGACCCTTGAAGTCGGTGGGCAGCTTAAACTTTTTTGGGATCATGATATGTAAAAGGGGGTCTCAAAGTTTTTTCATGTATGTTTAGATGGGCTAAATGCTTCTTTGGGTTTTGGAGTAGTGAAATTTGGGCCCTTTTTGCAGAAATGGGCCGCTGGTGGGGGTTTCTGTGTGTGTAAATGTTTAATTACATGTGTCCCGCAGCCCTGCCAGTGGCACCCAGGTTTCCCATTTTTTTTTCAGAAATTTTTTTTGTGTGCAGAAATTCGTTATATTTGGGTTTGTACATTGTTTTTAAAACCTTTATAGGGAAGGAAGGGGGGGGGTGCTTCCTTTTTGGGTTTCTGCCCCCGGCCCCACTCTAAACAGGCTGTATAAAAAGGGGCAGCTTTGCAGGTTTGGGGTTTTTTATTTTTTCTCTTGAATAAGGAGGTCGGTGGACCCAGTGAGAGGCCTGTTTGGCCCCGTTTGAGGGGTTTAAAGTTTGGATAGGACTCCCCCGATTTGAGACCACGTTAAAGTCGGGGGCAGCTTAAAACTTTTTCTGATCTTGTATGTGAACCGAGTTTTCTAAAAGGGGTTTTTTCACCCCAAAAAGATGGACCACACTGGGCCCATTCTTTTCACCCACCTTCCCCCTATTGATTTTCCCAAACTCCCCCCCCCCCATATCTGCCACAAACTGCTTCCCCTTCTCCCCCATCTCCCCCCAAACCTGCCCCCTCCTTTTCTCATATCCAGTAGGGCCCCACACGGGAAACCTTCAAAGCCTAAAACCGTTTCACTCTCTCGGGAACCTTTTTGATCCCCTTTCCCTATCCCCTCATTTAAGGGACTCGACGCGCCCCCATTTCTACAACCCCGAAAATCATCACCCCCCTTTGGGACTCGGGCCGCCCCCTCTCACACTCAAACAAAACCCCGCAAAATCAACAGACAACCCTGGCACACAGACTCCACTAAAAAAATTGAGGCGTGCTTCCAGAGCTGCAAAAGGGCCGGGGAAAGAAAACTCATCCAGTGATAAATTTTTCCGTATAAAAAACAATCACTGCATATATTTAAATCTGCCCTCAGCCAAAAAAGGACAATTTCACCCCCTTTTCATATCCCCCGCCCAAAAACCCCCAGAACAATTATTAAAAAACCCCTTAAAACTCTTTTCTCCGTCCCACACCTCCTCCCCCATCCCTCCTTTCAGCAGAAACTTTCCCACTCATTTCCCCTTCAAAAAGATAAACCCCCCCAACTTCAGAGAAGCTTCACCCCGCAGTCCCCCCCCAACCCTTTTCCTTCCCTTGCAAGTGTTTCTTCCCCTTAATTTGCTTCCCCACAGTCACTCATAAAAAAGCTTTCCTTTTTTAATGTCCAAATCCAACCAAAAACAAACCTGTAGTTTTGGATCCCGCTTTTTTTAACCTCATCCCTAAATCAGGGCTCCAAATTCATCCCACCCCTCCCCCTTTCTCTTCCCCCTAAAACAAAATTTAGGCATTTTCCCCTTTCCCGGGTTTTAAAAAAATGCATATCCCCCAAATTCCTTAAAAAAAAAACCCCCCTTTTGCCCTCCTCTCTGTCCAACTATGCCCTTTCACTGTCCTTTTTTGTTCCCAAACTCCTCGGCACCCATTCTATCTTCAGCTGTCCCCCCCAAACCTCCCCCTAAAACTTCTTTTTGACCCACTCCCAATCGGGTTTTTCCGACCCCACCCCACTCTCCCAAAAACCCAACCCAAACCCAAAAATTTCACAAATGCCCTAGTAACTGTTAAAGCCTCATCCCCACTCCCTCTGTGCTCCCTCCTCTTAGCCCTGTCCTTGCCTTTAAACACTGTGGGACCATTCCCTCCTGCTACAAACCCTCTCCTCCCTCGGCATCAGGGGATTTGGGCTTTTTCCGGGAAATCTCCTCTTTACCTAAATGATGGGGGATTTCACCCGTCTCTCTTTCTCACTCCACCTTCTCCCCCCGGCCTCTCTCTTTTGGGTGTCCCTCAGGGGTCAGCCCTGGGTCCTTTACTCTTCTCTATCTACACTTTTGGGGCCTCGGTAAAGCTATACCCTAACACGGCTTTAAATTTCCACCTGGGTTTTCTGACGAACCAAATTTTCATCTCCGGGCCAAAATGTCACTTCTCTTTCTCCGGGGTCCCTGACTGGGCTGTCCTCCAAATTTTCCCCCTTTTTTCATCACAAAACCCCCTAAATAACTAAGTTGAGAAAACAGAGCTCATTTTTCTTTCCCCCGTCCAATTTTTCCCCAGACTTGAAACTCCCTTTCTCAGGCAAAAGGCTCTAACTTCACCGGGTCCCCCAAGTCCGCTGCCTTGGAGTTTTCTAGACCCCCGCTCTTTCTTCCAAACCCCCCACCTTGGGCCTGCCGCCCCCACCCCGAAAAACATTCTCGATCCCCCTCATTCCTAACTATGGGCATTTTCCCAAAAATTTCTGGTTTTCCCTGCCCTTGTCTCTCCCCCCTTTGACTACTTTCCCATCCTTCTCTGGGGGGGCCCCCCAGCTAGCACCCTTGCTCCCCCCCAATCCATCCCTTTAAATCTGTGCCCATGTATTTCCAAACCCCTCTCCTCGCTACTCCTTGCCTTCCCTTGCCCCAAACCCCTTTACCCGGCTTCCTATTGCCCCAGCGAATTCATTACCAAAACCCACCCAACCATTGACCTACAAGGCTCTCCCCACGACCTCTTCCCCCCCCTTTCATCTTGCCCTACTTTCCAAAAATTCCCCTCACGCAATCTCCGCTCCTCTCAGGACCCTTTTTCCTCTGCTTCCCCTCATCAGCTCCTCCCCCACACCGTCTCCAAACTTTTTCCCCTGCTTAAACCCCCCCTCTGTAATCACTGCCCCCCCAAAAAAAATCAGACTCTCCCCCTTTAAACCCCCTTCAAAAGCAACCCCCAAAAACCCATTTTTTTCGGCTTGCCCATTAAACCTTTCACTAACCTGTTGTCCACTTTCCCCCCCTCCAAAAAAAAAAAAAAAAAAAAAAAAAAAAAAAAAAAAAAAAAAAAAAAAAAAAACATGTCTGTCCCTCACCCCTGTCTCTTTCCCCCCCCTTGTAGATTGTAAAGGGGGGCCCCCGTGGGTTTGGGTCCTCTTCCCTCTTTTCGTGCCAATTTCATTATTCACTTATCATTGTACTCGTTTGATTTATGTTTAAAGTATGTAAAACCCCCCCGAATTGGGCAGGGGCCCCGGATTCAATGGCGCTTTTAAAAAAAACATAATAATAATAATAAAAATAGTGCACATGTTTTCCAAACGCTGACATTAAAAAAACGAGAAATGGGGGCTTAGACCCTTTTTTTTTTTTTTAGGGGTAGTGTTTGTGGCTATAATGTTGCTGCCTATTGCAGTGATATTACATGACCTGGTGACCAAAATAGAGGGAAGTTTTGGAAACATTTGGGGGAAATGTATGAAAATTTGGAGCTTTTAGACCCGTTCAAAAACCCCTTTAAGGTAGTATAGGAAATGTGCCAGAAGTATGAACTTTTTTTTCTGTAGTTCATACATACAGGCGCAGTTAAATGCCCAAAACGGGCAACTTAGGCTCAAGCAGACCACCTTTAATTTGGTCTGGCCGTTTTGCTTGGCGCCAAAGTTTTGGCATCAAAGAATCATTAATGTGTCTAATTCTATGAATGTACCCCTGTTCATACATTAATTAATCCAAAAAAGAACCCGGGTATAGGATTAAAAAATTAAAAATTGCTTTATTCATAGTAGTTTAAAAAGCAACTTTTCAAAAATACCCAAAAATTTGTGTTTATTTAAAAAAACCGACGTAACGGCAGAGTACCATCCTCCCAAAAAATTTTTTGTGTTTTATAAGACCAAAAATACAATGCCTAAAGTTTCCAAATTTAAAAAAAAATAATAGACCCGTGGGGCGATTAAATTAAAACCCCCTATACATAGATATAATAATACAGTTGTACATCATTAAAAATATTTTCTAATCCTTCCACTAGTCCTCCAAGTATCCATATTATGTATATAATCCAGGAAAAAGTGTAAGGGACACCCCTTATTATACTGCTTCAATTAGGGAACGCATGTAATAATTTTTCTTTTGGATCATGTAGTACAGTATAGTGGTCAAATGCTTCCCAAAGGGTAAGAGGTTTACCTCCACCCCCGACGGCGTTTCCCCTGTTCATACATATTAAAAGGGTTCCCTTCAGCTTTTTGATGCTAGGCGCAGCCCCACCCATTGTTTCTATTCTTTATTATACTTACTGCAGCACTATTAGGCTGCATTTAAACAACAAAGACCAAATACCGTTCGGCTTTTCTTTTGGTCTTTTTTGGCCTGCAGGGGGGGGGCGGCTTTTCTCTGCGGTTTGCGGATTCATGTTCACCCACATGTTCATGTTCCGCCCTAAAACCGGGCAGAAGAATAAACGTTGAATTTTTTCAGACCGCGGGCAGTGTAAAAAGTCCGGGGGGGAAAATCTGAAGTGGGGACTGTGCAGGTTTTTTCATTGAAGTCTATTGGGGAGTGTTGCTTGTCAGTTTTCAAACCGCAAACCATCTGAAAAACCAACAAATAACCTGTGCCTTGGGGACAAGCCCTAAGGCTATGTTTACACAGCACAGGTTTTTAGTCAGATTTTCGGTGGATTCAGTATTTGAAATCCACTGGAAATCCAACTAAACCCCAGGAGTGATTGTGCCTAAAAAAATCCCGACCTTTTCAGCGAAGAGAGAACATCTGCTTTCTTCCACAAGATTCCCATTGGAGTCCTGTAACCTCAATGTACTGGGCCAGCAGGAAATAGCATTTTTGGTGGTACCCTACAATTTTGAACAGCATTTTAACATTGCTGTGCAGACATAGCCTTAGTGAAATCCCTGTTTTCATGGATCTGTTTTTTACTTTTTATTTATTTTTATGAACATTAAACATCCTTTGTGCACTGGTAGTAAGTATATAGACAGCAATTCAGAATATAAATGAAATGTATATGTACAATACAATCTATCCCTTTCTATGTACAGGGTGATTTGCATCTCTCCACACATAGCAAATATAGTCACTTTTTTTACGAACCTTTAATTTATACACAAAACATCCTTTACATGAATGCCATTTCTCAGCAAAACACATATGGACATGTCACTTCTGCTTGCATAAAATTCACATTTATCCGTACTTGGTAAAAGTGGTTAACCAGCCAATAAGGACAGAAATTATGCAAATTTTAATATCAAAACGGGCAATTCTGCCATTTTAAGTACAATGGGTAAGGCTTAAAATGCCCTGCTATTTTTTATTCTGGATTTAAATACTGGTGTTCTGTACATAATTGAGTTTTAATGTTTATTTTAGTGAAACATGTTTTGAAACTTTTTTTGTAGGCCCCCTTCCACGAGGGGTTTGGCGCGGGTTTGGCCGGGGTTTTTCCCACGCCGTTTTTTGCGGCCAAAACCGCGACCAATGCGTCTAGCTTATTAAATGGTTTCCTATGGGAAACCCGTTAATATTTTATACTCCGCGGGTTTTTGGCCGCGCAAAACCGAGCGTGTGAAAAAACCTCCTGTCAAAATTCCCGACAGGGAGTTTTTCTGCGCCGGCCCAAAACCCCCGAGCAAACCGCACCCCAAATCACGCCCCTCCCGCGCCGAGACCACGGCCACCGCCCGCGCCGCAAACCCGCGGCCAAAACCATCGTGTGAACATGCCCTTACCCACTTGACTTTAAGGGAGACATGTATGATCGGTTTTTTCACCCTTTTCTGGAGTAAAATGCGGCAAAGTGAGCAGGCTGCGATGTGTAATGGGCCAAACGAATGTGTTGGGCGCATTGTTCTTAAGACTCGCACTTTTTAAAACACCCCAAATGAGGGGGGTTCTGGGAGTGTTTGGAATGTAGCGCACCACACCCCTTTAAAATTTTGACAATATATGAGTGAGGTCGGCAAAACTAGGGCATTACTGCTCAAAAAGGGACCCATGTCAATGTTGGGCCCGGGGTCGAACTGGAGCTAGGTTTGCGTTAGGGAAAAAAAGTCCCTTATTTCTCAACTTACATAGTACAAAATAAAAAAGTTTTTTCTGATCATTATTAAAGATATAAAATTTAAATTTTTTAAATTTAAAAAAAAATTTTAATATAAAAAATTTTTAAAAAAAAAATATGTCGATAATACCCCAAAAATTTTAAAAAAATTTTCCCATAAAATGTATTTAAAATTAATAAGAATCTAAAAAAAAATTTTCATTAAATAACCCATGAGTTGTTAAAATTTGTTTTTAATTTTTTCTACATTAAATTTGAATTATTTTTTTTTGCACTAACCTTTATTTTAAAACGCAAAAAGCCCGCACAAAAAGGTCTTGCTGGAATCTTTGGGGGCCCCAAAAAGATCGAAAAATATTCTATTCACTAACATCTATTCTAATGACTTTTCTTTTATTTCCAGCCTATCTATAGCCTTTATAATGTTTCTAAAACGTCAAACCATAGGCGAGGGGTGATGACTAGTTTGAGCGATTAGTTGGCCATGACATCGGTCGATGGTCGAAGTGACCATCATCACAAGTAGTCGATGGGCGATAGTAGATTATATCGATGCCCTTAAAGTCTAGGGGAAGCAAAAACACCTTCATTCTTACACCCAAACAGGGCTGGAAAGCTGGAATTAACATCCCAACAGTCAAAGGGGATACGTGCAAAATTTTAGGCAACAACTTAATTATAAAAGCCACAAAAAAAAAAAATCACCACCATTCACTACCCTGTCTTGCCCCCACGCATGAGCTTAAACCGGCATGCCCCAATTTTTAAAAATGCCAAAAGGCAGTATGATTTAACCATCATTGTACTTGAATGGACATTGAATATCCCTTCCTGGAACGCAGCATGACCCCCAAACCTGCATGACCCCCGTTTTAAAAAAAGTCCCGGGAAAAAAGGAGTTTTCAACCCACCATTTTTTTGAACTGGCATTAACTATATCGCCCTGTACCGCAGTATGACCATTAAAACCTGTCTGACCCCAGATTAAAAAAAGTCGGAAAAAGGAGTCTTTGAACCCCCCTTTTATTTTCACGGGACATGACAATCCCTGTCCGGGCCACAGCATGAGCACAAACCGCAGGGGCCCCCAATTAAAAAGTCCCGGGAAAAAAGGAGTCTTTAAACCACCTTTTTTAGTTTCATGGACATTGATATACCTGTCCTCCCACAGCATGAGCCCCAAACCGCATGACCCAGATTAAAAAGTGCAAAAAAAAGAGTCTTTCAACCCCATTTTGTTTCATGGACATTGACTATACCTGTCCGGGGCCACAGCTGAGCCCCAAACCTGCTGCCCCCAGTTTAAAGAGTGCCGAAAAGGATCTTTAAAACCACCATTTTATTAAACTGGCATTACTTCCCGTCCTGGGCCACAGCTGACCCAAACCTGCATGCCCCAGATTAAAAAGTGCTGGAAAAAGGAGTCTTTAACCCCACCATTTTGTTTCATGAATATATACTGCCCCTGTTGGGTAGCGTTTCCCCCTCCGTATGAGTGGGACCAATTGAGCTTCACTTGGAAATATGGTGGTAACGCCCCGTTCCATCCAGGTGCCCTTTTTTTTGGGCTTTTCTTTTTCATTTTACTAACGTTGGAAAGGGAAAATTTTCTCTGTCTTTTTTCTCGTCCTGCTCCATACTCATGTCCCTTTAATAAACCCACATCTTCAAGTTTTTCCCTTTCCTCCCTTGTACAATTCAAAGGAAATTTTTTACCAGCTTTTTGTACTGCAAGTTTTTTAGTAGTTTAAATTTTAGAAAAACATTTTTTAAAAAAAGGATGGAATCCCACCATGTCTTTGTTTCTCTTTTTTAATTGTTTTTAATTAAAAGGGTTGTCTCAATACAGGGATTGTAGCTATGTTAAAGATCTTGCAAAAAAAAAGTCATTTTTCAATTGTGTCCATTAACAGTTCCACCTATTCCTGTTTCTGACAGCACCATCACCCTTGAGCACTCTTGACAATTGTGAAGAACAAAATTTTGTTAGAAACAATATTTTTTTGAATAGGAAGTGATATAGCTGCATGTCAAGCAAAATGCCCCCAAAAAAATTTAAAAAATGACCCTGAGCCACTTTTACAATTGTGAAGAACAAATTCTTTAAAACAAATTTTTTTTATAGGCCCTTAGTATAGTCTTTTCAAAGCAAAAATTCAAACATGCCCCTTGAGCCATTTTGGAAAATTTGTGAAGAACAAATGTCTGTTAGAAACAACATTTTTTTTATAATGGGACCTGTGTATAGCTGAATTTCAAAGCAAAATCCCCCCAAAAAATTTAAAAGCATGCCCCTTGACCACTTTGGACAATTGTGAAAAAAAAAGTCTTTAGAAACAAAATTTTTTATAATAGCCCTTATATTGCTCTTTTCAAAGCAGCATGACCCAAAAAATTTTAAAAAATGACTTCTCACCATTTTTTTAAAAATTGTGAGGAGAAATGCCTCTTAGAAGCCACATTTCTTTTCCCAAAGGACCATGATTATTGCTGTATCCACAGCAACATGCCCCCAAAAAAAAAAAATATGACTTCTCAGCCACTATTAAAAATTGTGAGGGAGAAATCCCCACTTAAAAGCCCTTTTTTTTTTTTGTTCCAAAGGACCTGTTTATTCTGAAACTCACAGCTACTGACCCCAAAAAATAATAAATATGACTTCTCAGCCACTTTTAAAAATTTGAGGGAGAAAGCCACTTAAAACCCAAATTTTCTGTTAAAAAGGACCAAAATTTATAGCTGTATCTACAGCAAATGACCTAAAAACCCATTGACAATGCGAAAACTTTTTAAGAAAAGTGAGAAAAGGGAATCGGGTTGTATAACCTTGCTGTCTTTATAGTCCCCTCCAGCAAAACCAGCAAAATGAACTTTTGGGAAAAAAGAGAATAAAAATTGCATAAGAAATACTTTTTAAAAAAAAATTTTCAAAGGACCATTTCTGTTTGAAGAGGAATGGAAGTAGACGGAAACTAATCGGTGACCTCGGCAATTGGGGCCACAACATATCAGAGATCCATGCCTGATTCATCTTGATGAAAGTCAAACGATCCAAAATTACTGTTAAAAACCCGGATGCGTTTGTCTGTAAGACTCCTCCAGCTGTGTGAAGGTCCGCCAATATGAGCGGGCTGCGGGGCGGGACAACACCTCTATGGCGTGACGGCCAGCTGGGCCTTTCGTCCATTTTGGTTACCCGAAGTCTATTGGGCCCGGAACACATACAAAAACATGGGGTTTTGAGAGCGTAGTCTGCACCGTGATCTTAAGCTGATCTCTGTGTGTTGGATTGTGCCCGCATTTCTGCGTTGGTGAGGTGGTAAAAAAAGATTGCCCGATCACCCATTAGGCATCTGCCACCCTTGCCCGCTCTGCCGTACGCACTTTGGCACTCTACTGCTGTCACTCGCTGATGTTGTTCCAGCATGACATTTGGGGAAAGTGAACAGACCAACAGATTCTCCAGTTTATCAATCAGCAAGGCTCCTTTCCCCATTTACTCTCTATTTGGGTGGGGGGAAGGAAAGTCCCGATTTTGTTTTTTACCGGGGATTTTCCCGGGGGGTGGCCCCCCAGAACGTTGTTTTTTTATGGCCTTAATGCGAGGCATTTGGGGGAAATGGAGCATTTCCAAGCACTTATTGAGAGATGGACCTATTTCCCAGCCTCTGGTTGAGGGGCAAGCAAACTGAGCTTTCCCCATCTTCCCCCTCCCCCTCAAATTCGGCCAACCCCTTTCCCAGGAGGGAGTCGGTAACTCGGGTTTAGGAATACCTCCTCCCCCCGCTGCCTCCGGCACAGCTTCAACCAGCCCTGACTTGCCTGAGATGATGCACCCTGAGAGCTGATGCGCCCCCTTGCACTAGTCCCGGACCCCCAACCACTGCCCAATAAAGACCGATGAAATTGTGAAACTGTGGGCCTTGTGGATTTGACGGGAGAAAAGGGTCCGTGTCCGATCTGTGTCCGTTCCTCCTCCGTCGCTGGGGGGACCGTTTTTCAGAGTGCCAACGATCTTCCAGAACTAAGACCACCACAAAGCCATTTCTGACAAGGGCTTGTCCCACTGACCATTTTGGTGGTTTTTCAAAACTTGGGGAAGGGTGGTGAGAGCCTTTTACTCCTCCACTCCGGGGCTCAAAAACCCCGGTCCGAAACCGCTGCTTGTCAGGCCATGGTCACTTCGTAGCTAAAGGATTGCGGCTGCCCCAATGCGGAGCATGTGGAGGGGGGAATTTCCCGCGTGTTGCCACGTCAACAATGAGAGGTTTAGGGGAGGGGGGCCACAAAACCCGCAACGAGCCAGGCGGGGTGAAGCAGGCTGCGAATGGCGGAAGGGCGAATTTAGAAAATTCGAGCCTTTTCCCCCAGGCATCCAGACCCGGGTAGCCCTTTTGAAAATTTTTGGACACAAGGGTTTATGACATGTGCCGGCAAAGGGGTGTGCTCCAGCCTACCGTTTAAGGGCGGGCCCGCGTTTCGCCCGATCGCACACCACTCCTGGCACAAGGTTCTTGGTACCCAGCCCCTCGGTCTGTTGTGGAGAGGCCCCAACTCCTGGGCCTGTGTGTGGGCGGTCTCCAAGACAATTTAAATTTCAACACGGCCCGGTTTTCTGGGCATAATCCACCAGAGGGGCCCTTTGGGGGGGAAAAACCCCGCACCATCCCCGCGGTTTTTAAGAGTGTGCGCGGAGCCTGAAGCCCCCCGTCACCCCCCGTGAGCGTCACAGAGATATAGCGGCCTTGGGGTGCTTACTAGCCCTGTGTCGGTTGGGCAATGGACTTTTCCCGGGCCCCAGATGCAGACAACCGTTGAAAATTTTTGATGACACGTGGCTGGCCAAGGGGGGAGTTTTACGGCTTTTCCCGGCAAAGAAATGCCCGCTCACATTGGTATTGGGGAGCAAGGGCTATGATGGGCGGAACCCATCTGTGTCCACCGACGGAAAGGGAAAAATTTCCAAGGGCCAAAAGCCTGGCAATGCCGACATTCAGGCTTTTGCATTTGGGGTGGTTTTTGGGTTAAAATTCTTCGCCCCCAAACCTGGAAGACAAAAGGGTGGCTCTAGACGGGCCCCTGTACGGGGGTGCAGGTCGCAAACTGGCGGAAGGAAAGGGGTAGGAAGGGGCCTGGGGTGCTGGTGGTACTCAGGGACATGGGGCTGAAGGGAGGCTGATCCTGATCAGACTCGAAGACATGGCAGTGAGGAAAAGCTTGGTGGTGGCAGAGGAGGGGGAGACAGAGGGGTGACAGTGGTTGGGGGCCCGGCGTCGGTCCTGGTCCTTTTTTGGCCAAGTGTTGCCTCCATAACAACTCATGCATCGCTGCATGTGAACTAAGACATGTTGGTGTTGGTTACACCTAAGTTCTTTGCTCTACTTATGCGTTACGGCATAAGCGGCATATGACATCGCTGGGTGAATCAGAGGCTTCTCCAAAGAAGGCCCAGCTTGGAGAGTTCTGGACCTTTTTTGACGGCGATAAGCGAGGAGCGGGGTTTTTGCGCTGACCGTAGGCTGGCGAATCATATCAGCGGACTTCTGCGACCTCTGCCTCGTCTCCTTTTTAGGTGTAAACCGTACTGACACTACCCCATGTCTTCCTCCTCCCGTCCAGTGAGGAAGCGCTCGCAATCCAAATTCTCTGAAAAGACACCGTGGATCCGCAAGTCGTCATCATCATCAGTCAACACAGTGACTTCGTCGTCCTGACATTCTGGCCAATCCAGGAGCTGCTGGGCTAGCAAGCAAGAGGACTGCAGGCTTGCCAACTCGCCCTGGATTATTTGCCGATTGACCGCTTCCTTCACCTCCTCTGATGGCCACAGTTAACTGGGCGTGGGCGTCAGAGCATAGAAAATAATCCCTCTTTTGGCCTCTTGATCTTTTAACATGCTTCTGACCCCAACTGCATTTTGTCATCGAAAGAGGTCTTCAAAAAATGGATTTCCACAGTGTGGGTACACGAGTAGACATTTGGGCGCTTTAATGTTGGACGGGATGCTGTGATGCTGATGAACGACATTTGTGGCCCTTGACCTGGAACGGGAGGTAAGACTGCTGGATGCAGGTTGCATTAACCAACTCACTGAAGGACAGATTGCGACAACGCTGTATCGCTACTGAGATTCACAGGGCCCAGACCCATTCGATGACATGCCTAACGGTCCGTCAACTGATGATCCGCTTGGCATACGTTTTGTGCGCCAACACTGAAGGAAGCACCCCTTTCTCTCGTACCTCTACCTCCATGTCCTAACCCCTCTATCTCGCTTACCACCTGAATTTCACTCCATGTTCAGAAATATTAAATTGAGATGGTATGGAAGAGTTTTGGAAAGTCTCTTATTAAAAGACGCAAATCACTGCAATTCTCAAATCACTCAAATCAAAAAAAAAACAAAATTGAGCTGGATTCAAATATAAAACTGCAAAGAGATCTATCAATCAAAGCTGGTCTGCGCCAAAGTGAAAAAACACGTATCTGAAATGTATACAGATAATAAATGGTATTTTTGCACCTATCATTCAAACCTGTGGTGACTACAAAAATGCAGTATTAAAATTTAACTTCAAAATAGATCTATCAACCAAGCTGGCCTGCACCAAATGAAAAAAACAGTATCTGAAATTTATTTCCGGATAATAACAAGGTATTTTGGCACCTTTCAATTCCACCAGTGGTGACTACAAAATTGCGCATTCACATTTAAGTGCAAGGTGCCTCAAAGAACAAAGCCTGTAGTGCGCTCAAAGTCAAAAACAACGTTTCTGTAATGTATTCGATAATGAAAAGGTATTTTTTGGCACCTAGTCAATTCACCTGTGTAAATACACAATTGCTGGATTCAAATTTAACTGCAAGGTGCTCTATCAACAAATTCTGGACTGGGCCCCAAAAGTGCAAAAAACACGTATCTGTAATGATTTCGGATACATAAAAGGAATTTTTTGGCACCTATCAATTCACCTGTGGTAACTACACAATTGCTGGAATTCAAATTTAAATAAACCTGCAAGGGGGCTCTATCAACAAATCTGGACTGGAAAAAGTGCAAAAAACACCATATCTGTAATGTTTTTGGATAATAAAAAGGATTTTTGGGCACCTATCAATTCACCTGTGGTGAACTACAAAATTGCTTCGCATACACATTTAAGTGCAAAGTTGCCTCAAGAACAAAGCTTAGTGCAACAAAGTCAAAAAACACTATCTGTAAGTGTATTCGGAAAATAAAAGGTAATTTTGCACCTAAACCAATTCACACTGTGGTAAACTACACAATTGTCTGTATTCGAAATTTAACTGCAAATTTGGCTCTATCAACAAATCTGACTGGTGCAAAATGCAGAAAAACATGGTATCTTAATGTAATCTGATAATAAAATGTATTTTTTTTGCACCTTCAATTCACCTGTGGTAACTACACAATTGCTGGATACAAATTTTAACTGCAAGGTGGCTCATCAAAAATCTGGACTGGGCAAAAGTGCAAAAAACCACGTATCAGTAATTGTAGTTCGGATAATAACACAGGGCTTTTTGGCACCTTCAACCACCTGTGGTGACTACAAACTTGCTGCATTCACAATTTAAGTGCAAGGTGCTCTATGAACAAAGCTGATAGTGCGCCAAAGTTCGAAAAAAACACGTATCTGTAATGTATTCTGATAATAAAAAGGAGTAATCTTTTTGGCACCTATCAATTCACCCTGTGTGTAAAATACACACTTGCCTTGGATTCAAAATTTAACTGCAAGGTTGGCTCTATCAACAGATCTGGCCTGGGCAAAATTGGCAAAAAAACGACGTAATCAGTAAAGTATCGGGATAATTAAAAGGTATTTTTTTTTTTGGCACCTATCAATCACCTTTGGTAACTACACAATTGCCTGGATTCAAATTTAACTGCAAGGTGGCTCTACAACAAATCTGGACTGGAAAAAGTGCAAAAAAACACATATCTGTAAATTTTTTTGGAATAATAAAAGGTATTTTTGGCACCTTTCAATTCCACCAGTGCTGACTACAAAGTTTCGCTTCACATTTAAGTGCAAGTTTGCTCAATGAACAAAGCTGTAGTGCGCCAAGTCAAAAAACACGTATCTGTAATGTATTCGGATAATAAAAGGTATTTTTTGGGGCACCTATCAATTCACCTGTGGTAACTACACAATTGCTGGGATTCAAAATTAACTGCAAGGGTGGGATCTCTCAACAAATCTGGACGGCCAAAATGCAAAAAACACTTATCTGTAATGTATTCGGAAATAAAAGGATTTTTTGGCACCATATCATCACCTGTGGTACACTACACAATTGCTAGGATCAAATTTAACTGCAAGGTGGCTCGTATCAAAAAATCTTGACTGGGCAAAAGTGTTCCAAAAACAACGTATCTTAATGTATTCTTCGATAATAAAAGTTATTTTTTTTGGCACCTTTCAATTCACCTGTTGTGAACTAACAAAATTGCTGCATTCACATTTAATGCAAGGGTGCCTCAATGAACAACAGCTGTATGCGCCAAAAGCAAAAAACACTAGTATCTGTAATGTAATTCGGATAGATAAAAAGGAATTTTTTGGCACCTAACAATTCACGTCTGTGGGTAAACTACACACTTTCTGGATTCAAAATTAACTGCAAGTGCTCTATCAACAAATCTGACTGGTCAAAATGCCAAAAAAACACGTATCTGTAATGTATTCGGATAATAAAAGTATTTTTGGCACCTTTCCAATTCACCTGTGGTAACTACAAATTGCTGTATCACATTCTAAGTGCAAGGTGCCTCAATGAACAAATCCTGGGCTGGTCAAAAGTGCAAAAAACACGTAACTGTTAATGTATTCGGATAATAAAAAGTAATTTTGGCACCTAACAACCTGTGCTGACTACAAAATATGCTATTCTAATTGTAACTGCAGGAACTGCAAGTGGATAAAATGAACAAAAGTTGGAATGGGCAAATTGAAAATGAACACCTATCTGAAATGTATACTGATAATTAGAAGTGGAGTTTTGCACCTAAACAAATGAGACCTGCCAGTTACTAGAAAAGATTGTAGCCTAATTAATTTCAGGCTGTCCCAATATCCAGGAAATATTTCAATAAAAACTGTTAATAAATGAAGCTATTGTCAGTCAATGTCTACACTAATCTTGGAGAACTTTATCCAGTATTCATTATAGAGCTTGTCTGTGTTCGCCTAGTGGTGGTCCCCCCCTCCGTCTCCCTCCCTCCCCACGTGACTTACAGGGAAGATGCTCCTTTAAAACTTCTCTACCTAACTATCATACAATCTTCCCTACTCTAATAACTAAGTTGTTAAGGATCACAGCTAACAGTAGAGCTTTCTCTGTGAAGAAATAGGATAATTCTCGCTGAGCTGTGTTGGACACAACAGAGCGCAACATCTCCGCCCGTTCCCCCCCCCCCTTTGTTTTTTAACCCTTTGGTGCCCTCTGAACGCTGTGAAGACACTGAGGCGAACAGGAAGGGCTGTTTCTATGTAAAAACGAGTGTCAATGTGATTTTTACGCAGCCCAATCGCAACCCATAACCATTCCGCAGTCATGACGTCCGCAACCACACATCTCACCCTGCTCTATTCTAAGCTGATTTGCTGGCCGCCACATAGACAGGAAGCGTCGAAAATGGCGCGATCTTAATAGATGAGCACAGATTTAACGCTAACTAAATTATTCGCAATGTCTAAAATTTCGATCAACATAAAAACTGTGCCGATTTCATCTTTGTCGATAATAGTCGCCAACACTAGTGAGACCCTTTAGACACCATTATATGACGCACAAAAATAATAAAAATAAAAATAAGTAATAATCTTTTATTTATATAGCGCCACATGATACCTCAGCACTTTACAAATTCAAGTAGAACATACAGACATTACTCATTAAAAGTACTTACAAATGAGACACAAGGTGTGTAGGGACCTCTCGTGAGAGCTTACAAACTATTTTGTGTGTATGGGTGAAAACAGACGGTAAGAAGTGCCAAGTTATACAATGTTCTCGCATGGTTTCATAAAATAGGGGGTGGTTACATGAAAAATGGATGAACCTCCACCCGAGACTGTGACATCTATATACAGATAGTGCCCTGTGAGTGCCCTAGTGTAGGGAGTTGACAAATTGTGTTGTGTATAGCAGTTACGGGATCTTGTGGGGCCAGACCGAGAAATGTTTTTCAGGGCCCCTCTTAAAACTGTGAGGGTTGTGAATGTGCTGATCGCCCGCGGTAGCATATTCCAGAGAATTGGTGCTGCACGTGTGAAATCTTGTAGGCGGGCATGAGAAGTTCGGATGATTGATGAGTGTAACCTGATAACAGAAGCAGAGCGGAGAGAGCGGAGTCGGTGGTAACAGAGACAAGGGATGGAGTAGGGGGGTGCAGCGTTGTGGGAGAGCTTTATGGGTAGGAGTGCTGCGTTAATACTGTATCCTGTACTGGATGGGCAAAACCAGTGCAGTGACTGACACAGGGTAGAGTTGTCATTATTGTGGCTGGAGATGAAAGATGAGCCAGGCTGTTGCATTCAGGGACAGATTGTGAAAGGGGAGCGTTGCAGAGAGGGATAACCGATAAACAAGGAGTTTGCAGTAGTCCCAAGACAAGAAAGAATAAGATCAGTAATAGAGTTTGAGTTGTTTTCCACAGTGAAAACGGATGGATTTTGGGATATTCTTAATTGCAGGTGACAGGGAGCGGCAAGGGATTGGATATATGGGGTGAAGGTCAGATCAGAATCACTATAGACCCCCAGACACGGCCTGCTGCCTATGAGTTATGGTGGTACCACATACATAAACATAATAGCAGGGTGGGGTTTGGTTAGAGATATGCGGAAATAAAAGAAGTTCAGTCTTAGTGAGGTTTAATGTTTCAGATGGAGATAGGACATATTCAAGTACAGAGGACAGACCAGCCATCTGGTGTTATGTTTAGCAGGGCTGGATGATGGTCCACAGGAGGAGGTTGTATAATTTGGGTGTCATCCGCATAGAGATGGGTACTGGAAAGCCAAATCTACTTGATGGTTTTGTCCAATGGGGGCTGTATACAATGAAAAGAGGAGAGGACTCTAGAACTGATCCCTGAGGAACTCCAGACAGCAAGAGAAAAGGAGAGGAGGTCGAAGCCGAAAAATGAGACTCTGTAAGGAGCGGTCCAGAGAGGTAGGACAAAACCAAGCAAGAGCGGTGTCCTGGAGGCCAATGGTGCTGAGCATGCGGAGGAGAAGTTGGTGCACAAAAAACACTTTCATAGATTCAGGCACACTGAAAAATAGATGAGAACATGCACTTCGATCCGCCTAGTTCTATACATGTCTCCCTAAGTGCCTGTACAAGTAAAAAGACAAGCGACTAAGGTCTAGGAATTTCTGGAGCAACTTTATGTCACTATAATGGCCAATCCAAATTTAACTTCAATGAGGTCCAATATTACACAGTTGAGCCACATTATTATGACCCACAGCAGATTTCCAGAGTAACCACAGTATGCTGTATAGACAGCCGAAGTGGTCCCACAAGTTCTCAACTGGACATGAGTCTGGAGAAAAAGGAGGCCAAGGTAGTACTTTAACATTTTGGTCAGGCTTTTCCAACCAATGTTGAACATTTCTAGCCATTTGAGAAAATGCATTGTCTTGCTGAAAGATTCCATCTGCACCATAGAAGACAATCAACATGTATGGGTGTCTGTGACTTCCAAAGGTGAATTCATACCCAAATTGGTTGAGAGTGCATTGTTCATGAATAAGTGGGTCCAGAGAATACTATGAAAGCATTCCCCAGACCGTACATTGCTACCACCAGCAAGTGTTCTTCCAGCAATGGTTGTGCAGTGTTTTTTATCTGATTCTCATCTGACAGGAAACATTCATCCATTTTATGAAGCAGAAAATATGATTCATTGGAGAAGTCAGATCTTTGCCGATTATCAGAGTTCCAATTTGGATACTGCTGTGAAAATCGAAGCCTTTTCTCCCAATGCAACTTTAAGCTCTACTTTAGAGTTCACTGAACTGTTGTTTCAGACACACATCTGGTAACCTCCTCATTCATTTAGGCATGAGCTTCCCCACTTTAGCATGTTACTCTTGTACCCCTTAATCCCTAGCATTTAACGTATATACTCGAGTATAAGCCGAGTTTTTCAGCACAAAAAAATGTGCTGAAAAATCTCCCCTCGGCTTATACTCGAGTCAATGTCGGTGCTCGGGCGCTGCGATGGCCCGTGCGCCGACAGGGACGCTTCAGCTATATGCGGCTCCTCAGGGAGCGCATATAACTGAAGGCCGAGTGAGCGCACAGTTTCCGGAGTGCATATAGGTGAAGGGATACCACTGCGGGGCAGAGAGCGAGCGCTCCCTGCTCCGCAGTGGTCTCCGGGCGGCCGCAGACTGGCGGCCGTCCGGAGTTTCCGGCACAAGCAGCGTGTGTCGTCACGCTGCGTGCGCGGCCTGATGACGTCACCCGCCTGTGCCGAGAAGACCGAGGAGCGCGCCCGGGAGACGGAGCAGCGGGGATCCAGGTAAGTGGTTGTTTTTTTATTTTTTTAAACTGCCTACAGCCTGCCTATACCTGCCTACAGCTGCCTTTACCTGCCTACAGCCAGGCCCTATACCTGCCCTATACTTGCCTACAGCTGCCTATACCTGCCCTATAGCCGGCCCTACACCTGCCCTTATACCTGCTACAGCTGCCTATACCTGCCCTATACTTCTACCTGCCCTATACCTGCCTATAGCTGACTATACCTGCCCTATACCTGCCTACAGCCGGCCTTATACCTGCCCTATATCTGCCTACAGCTGCCTATACCTGCCCTATACCTGCCTACAGCCGGCCCTATACCTGCCTACAGTTGCCTATACCTGCCTAAGCCTGCCTATATCTGCCCTATACCTGCCTACAGCTGCCTATACCTGCCTACAGCTGCCTATACCTGCCTACAGCCGGCCCTATACCTGCCTACAGCTGCCTATACCTGCCTACAGCCGGCCCTATACCTGCCTACAGCTGCCTATACCTGCCTATACTGGCCTATACCTGCCTACAGCCTGCCCTATACCTGCCTACAGCCTGCCCTATACCTGCCTATACCCTGCCCTATACCTGCCTATAGGGCCATATACCTGCCTATTACCTGAGTATGGGGGACATATAACTGCCTATTACATGCCTATGGGGCCATATATGTGCCTTTTGGGACATATACCTGCCTACCTGCATATAGGGCCATATATCTGCCTGTAATTGCCTATGGGGGACATTAAACTGCCTATGTAATTTTATTGGTATCAATTTTTATTTTTAAAATTCACCAGTAGCCGCTGCGTTTTCCACCCTAAGATAAAGTAATGATGGAAAGTGCTCACCATGCAATCCTTGCAAGTAGCTTGAATGCTTCCAGCTGAGTAACACACCTCCGTCAGGGATCCTGGCCCCAGCCTCGGCCAAACGTACTCTTGAAAAAATATAATGAAGCGGATCCAGCGGTAAAGGTGAAAGCAAGTTACTTTTTCCCCCCTAGGCTTATACTCGAGTCAATAAGTTTTCCCGTTTTTTGGGGCAAAAGTAGGTGCCTCGGCTTATACTCGGGTCGGCTTATACTCGAGTATATACGGTATATCTCACACCAATGGCGCATGGAGCTGTGCAGTTTTCACGTCACTTTTTCATAATGGTGCCATTTGTCCACCCACTATACACTTTCACCACAGCAGCATACGGACAGTTCACAGTTTCAGAAATACTTCCAGCCTTGGCCCAAAAGCCAATAATCATCGGTTTCTACAATGCTGATAAATCCCCCCTTTTACCTATGACAGCAATGTGTGTAGACAGCCTATAACACACTTTATGTACCCACCAACCTAGCTCACCACACATGACTTTCTTCATGAGCTACACACTGTTAATGTTGAAAATATCACAAGGCATTATCCTCTATTGGATGCAACCTATATGGTGCTCTCCCCAAGGAGAGATATTCCCAATGTTGAAAATAGAAAGTAGTCATAATAATGTGACTTGACTGTGTAATACCTGTGCATGGGGATCTTTGAGTCACCTCATAGGTTCTACTCATTAAGGGTTTTATGGTGTAAATGATAATAAGTAGTATTGCATCTATATTTAGAAAACAAGAAAACATGGCAAAAACATATTGACTGCTTAAAAATGGAGCTATTTGTTATAATATATTTTTCATAGGCTAAACCCAATATTTCACAAACAAGTATATGTATGGCTCAGTGTCATAAAGAAGTGCATTCATTTTTAAGTTGTATCTTGATGGTGCAAATGGGCATTATAGTGTTATGTATTGCAGCACACCTGCCAAAAACCATTTACTGAGGGAGAACAGCAAAGAGCAGTAATAACATGCTATCAAGAAAATGTTACAGCAAGTATGACAGCCATAGTTGAATATTTCCCTCAAAACTTCTTGTCAGAGCAAAAGTAGCTAGTGGACTCATTTGACACCTAATAAGTGAAATACCATGAGATAAGTGTTTATCTTTCAGAGCCAGGTTGCGTAGTTTTACAGCTCAGTTACTCGTTGCACTTGCTTTGTACATAATGCACTCATCTGCCTTGTGTTTGGCCATGTCAACAAGCAGAAATCTTTTGACAACCTGGAGAGCAGAAAAAGTGACGTCCATACACTAAAAGCGAAATGAATGAAGCCTGGCGCCAGCCCGCCAGTTCTAAATTGATATAGAGGAGCGTAAAATGCGACAGTATGTATGAACCTTTCTTATGTGGGGCTATAAAACTGACATGTGGTATGCTTTGTATAGTATAGAATAGCATATCTTTGGTGCATATGATGCATTCAAAAGTGCCATGTTTGGTGCATAATGCACCAAGATTTGGTGTATGATTGTTCATACATCTCTCGAACAGTGTTATGACAGGTTTTTGGGTTCAAGTCATGCCCAAAAAGTAACGCAGCCCTGTTCATACATGACACCATAAATAAGTTTTACATGACATTTTGTGTACCACCTGTACTGTAAAATACTGTTTGCTATATAGAAATTTGTTGTTTTTTATTACAAAGAATAATTATTTCGGTGCATTTACCAAATGGCGTTGCTGCTTTTGGTTTGTACATTAATTTAATTGCTTATTTATTATATTGGACCACTGGACAATATGCCACAAGGATGTCTAGAGATTCTTTTTCAAAACCACTTTAAGGTAATGTGTCATCAAAAATGATCTATTATTTAACTCATTAACACATTTTTACTCATTTATGGTTATGTTTTTTTTTGTCATTTTTCATATCACTATCAATATTTTGTATAAATCCTGAAATCCTGCAGTTTTCTATTTGGCCACTAGGCCTAATAATAGTCTGACACTTCCTCTTTAGTGTTGAGCGATTACGTTGGCCATCGACATCGGTCGCTAGTCTATAGTCGACCACATCGACAATATAGTCGATAGTGATGGTCAATTGATGAGCATGACCATAACATCTATGGGAGAGCAAACAACACCCTTCATTTCTTACACCCCAAACAGGGCTGAGAAAGCTGGAATTAACATCCACAATCAGTCAAATGGATACCTGCTACATCTTAGCAACACACTTAGGATGTTATAAAAGCCACAGAAAAAAAAATCCCACACGCATTCAATATCCCTGTCTTGTACCACAAGCATGACCTTTAAACGCTGCATCACCCACAAATTAAAAAGTGCCATAAGGCTGTATGATTGAACCATCAGTTACTTGAACAGACATGAATATCCCTGTTCCTGAACACAGATGATCACCAAACCTGCATGACCGCCCAGATTTAAAAAGTGCCCGGAAAAAGAGTCTTCAACCACCATTTTAAGTTTCACTGGCCATTGACCTATACCTTCCTGGAAAAGCAGCATGACCCCAAACTGCATGACCCCCCAGATTTAAAAAGTGCCGGACAAAGGATTCTTTCACCACCATTTTAAGTTGAACTGGACATAAGCTAACCCTCTCCTGGGCCACAGCATGAGCCCCAAACCTGCCATGACCACCAGATTAAAAGTGCCGGAAAAAGGAGTCTTTCAACCACCAATTTTAAGTTGCACTGGACTTTTGCTATAACCTGTCCGGGGCCACAGTCATGAGCTCCAAACCTGGCATAACCCCCAGATTTAAAAGTGCCTAAAAAGGAGTCTTTCAACCACCATTTTAGTTTGAACTGGACATTGACAATATCATTTCCTGTACCGCGCAATGACCATTAACCCTGTCTGACCAACAGATTGAAAAGTGCCGGAAAAAGGAGTTTTTCTAACATCCATTTTAGTTAACGGGACATTGACTATACTGGTCCTAACCGCAGTATGACCATGTAAACCTGTCTGACCTCCAAATTAAAAAGTGCCGTGAAAAGGAGTCTTTGAACCACCATTTAGTTTCAACTGGACATATACTTCCTGTCCTGGGTAGCGCATGCCCCTCCGTATGAGTGGCGGACCAATTGACCTCACGTTGGAAATACTGGTGTATAACGCTCCTGTTTCCATTCAGGTGCCCCCTTTTTCCCTTGGCATTCTTTTTCCTCACTTTAACTCACGTGCTGGAGGCAATTGTCCTCCTGTAATTTGTTCTCTGTCCCGTGCTCCATACTCCAGTCCTCTGAATACCTACATCAGTCAAGGTTATCCTGTACCATTCCCTTTACAATTCAGAGGAATTTTTTAACCAGCTAATTTTGTACATGCAAGTTTTTTAGTAGTATCTATTCAGAAAACCACATTTTTAAAATAGGATGGAATCCCACCATGGACTTGTTTCTCGTTTTTTAATTGTATTAAAAAGATTGGCATAATACACGGGATGATAGCTATGTTAAAAGATCTTCAAAAACATTCACTTTGCAATATGTGTCCATTAACAGTGTCCTACCTTATTCTCCTGTTTCTGACAGCACCCTCACCCTTGAGCCACTCTTGACAATGTGAAGAACAAATGTCTGTTAGAAACAACATTTTTTTTATAATAGGACCTGTAGTGTAGCTGCATTTCAAAGCAAAATGCCCCCAAAAATTCAAAGCATGACCCTTGCGCCACAGTTGCAATTTTGAAGAACAAATGTATCTGTTAGAAACAAAATTTTTTTATAATAGTACCTGTTGTAAGCGGCATTTCAAAGCAAAAGCCCCCAAAAATTCAAGCATACCCTTGAGCCACTTTGGGGACAATTGTGAAAGAACAAATGTCTGTTAAAACAACTTTTTTTATAATAGGACCCTGTAGAATAGCTGCATTTCAAAGCAAAATGCCGCCAAAAATTCAAAGCATGACCCTTGAGCCACTTTGGACAATTGTGAAGAACAAAGTCTGTTAAAACAACATTGTTTTATAATAGGACCTGTAGTATTGCTGCATTTAAAGCAGCATGACCCAAAAAATTATAAATATGACTTCACAGAGCCACTGTTAAAAATGTGAGAGAATTGCACTCTAAGAAGCCACATTTCTGTTCCAAAGGAGACCATGATTATTGCTGTATCTCACAGCAACATGACCCCAAAAATTATAAATATGACTTCTCAGCCACAATAAAAATTGTGAGGGAGAAATGCCACTTAGGAAGCCACATTTCCCTGTTCCAAAGGACAATAATTAGAGCTTGTATTCACAGCAACATGACTAATATGGCGAATTGATGCTACCGAAGTGGAATTCGTTTAGAATTTCAGCAAAACTACGTTCGACCGAAGTACGACTTTGGAGGTACTTCGGTGAACGAAGTGTGCTATTTGATTGATAAAAGGGCTGCGCGCACATCGCGCTACAAGGGGCAAAGCACACTGGGAGGAAGAAGGGCATAGCCTGCTGACAGGTGCAGAGATGAAGCCTATCAGAGACCGGCGGGATTCGGTGACTCACCCCCGCACTATAAAGTCCGAGCCGCCGCGGGACTCCCACTCCACTCACTGTACCTGAACAGGGAAGGCAGCTGCTGCGAGGTGATAGCGCTTTTTCTGAAGAACAGATTTTTATAGCAGACGATGTCTGTGAGGATCACAGCTTGTCCTCAGAGAGAACCTGTTTTCTCTGAATGTAGCTATTCTGATTGTTTGGGTATTGGATCTGAAATCCAGTGTGCGTCCATTGCAGCTGCATATACATTCCATATCCAAGTGTGATCTAAGCTCATTCCTTTTATTCATTTAAAGAAACTCGTTTTTAAACAATACAAATAACCACTCTCATTTTGGCTGCTGAAGCTATTGCGCAAATTTACATCCAGGTTAATTAAGCGTGTTATCTGGTGTGCTGACAAAAATAACCGTCTTTTCACGCCAAATATATTATAATTTTTTTTGTACCTAAATCACAAGCAAAGGCTAATTCAACTGTATCTCTTGTTGGTGTGCGTAGAAAACACCAATGTAACATAAGCTACTAGTTTGTGCCTCAATTCTTTGGCGCAATTTACATCAGGGGGTTACTTAAGCGTTGTATTGCGTTGTGCTGACACAAAATAAAACTGTCTTTTTTCAACGCCAAATATATATATTATTTTTTTTTGGTACCTAATTCACAAGCAAAGCAAATTACAACTGTAGCTCTTGTTGTGTGGCTTAGAAACACGCAATTGGTAGACACGGCTACAAGTTGGCGTGCTCAAGTCTTTGGCGCAATTTAACATCCAGGGGTTAATGAAGCGTTGTTTTGCCTGGTGTGCTGACAAAGATAAACCGTCTTTTTCAACGGCCAAATATATATATAATTCTTTTTTGGTAGCCTAATTCACAAGCAAAATGCAAATTACAACTGTATCTCTCGTTGTGTGGCGTAGAAAACTCGCAATTGTACACACGCTACTACTAGTTTGTGCGGCTCAATTCTTTGGGCGGCAATTTACATCCAGGTTAATTAAGCGCTTGTTTTCATGGTGTGCTGACAAAAAGAAACGTCTTTTTCATCCCAAATATATATATATTTGTTGTAGCCTAATTCACAAGTAAAAAGCAAAAGGCAAATTACAACTGTATCTCTTGTGGTGTGGCGTAGAAAACACGCAATTGTAACACGCTACTAGTGTGTGCGGCCAATTTCTTGCGCAATTTACATCCAGGGGTTAATAAAGCGTTGTTTTCTGGTGTGCTGACAATAATAAACTGTCTTCTTTTCAACGCCAAATATATATAGATTGTTTTGGTAGCCTCAGCACAAACAAAGGCAAATTACAACTGTAACTCTTGTTGTGTGGCGAGAAAGAGAACACGCAATTGTAACACGCTACTAGTTTGTGCGGCTCAATTCTTTGGATGGCGCAATTTACATCCAGGGGGGAATTACCCGTTGTTTTGCTGGTGTGCTGACAAAAATAAACCGTCTTTTTCAACGCCCAAATATATATATATTTTTTTAGGATAGCCATAATTCCCAAGCCACGGCCCAATATCCCACAGACCACTCATATGTATGTGAGGCGTAGACACCCCCGCAAATTGTCCCACGCCACCAACATTTTGTGCTTCTCAAATTCATATATGGCGCAATTTACATCCAGGGGTAATTAAGCGTTGTTAATTTCTGGAGAGCAGACAAAACTCACACTACTTTTCAACGCCCAATATATATATCTTCTATTTTGGTGAGCCTAAAATCCCAACAAAGGCAATTACAACTGTATCTTCTAGTTGATGTGGCGTACAAACACGACAATGACAACACGCTACTATTATGTGCTGCTCAATTCTTTGGCCAAAATTACATCCAGCGGGGTTCATTAAAGCGTTGATTTGTGGTGTGCTGACCAAAAATAAACCGTCTTTTTCAACGCCACATATAAAAGTCTTTTTTAGGTAAGCCTAATTCACAAGCAAAGGCAAATTACCGACTGTATCTCTGTTGATGTGTGCGTAGAAAACACCAATTGTAACATCGCTACATAGTTAGTGCGTCTCAATTCTTTGGCGCAATTTACATCCAGGGTTAATTAAGCTTGTTTTGCTGGTGTGCTGACAAAAATAACCTGTCTTTTTTCAACGCCAAAGAATATATATAATTTTTTGTAGCCTAATTCACAAGCAAAGCAAATTACAACTGATCCTTGTTTGTGTGGCCGTAGAAAAACCGCAATTTGTACAACGTCGCTACTAGTTTGTGCTGCTCAAATTCCTTTGAGGCGCAATTTACATCCCGGGTTTAATTAAGCTTGTTTTCGAGCTGGTGTGCTGACAAAAATAAACCGTCTTTTTCAACCGCCCCAATATATATATATTTTTATGGTAGCCTAATTCACAAGCAAATCCAAATACAACTGTATCTCTAGTTGTGTGGCGTAGGAAAACCACGCAACTTGTAACAAAACACGCTACTAGTTTGTGCGGCTCAATTCTTTGGCGCAATTTTACATCCAGGGGTTAATTAAGCGTTGTTATGCTGTGTGCTGACAAAAATAAACATGTCTTTTCACTCCACATATCTATATAATTTTTTATGGTAGCCTAATATCACAAGCAAAGCAAATTACAACTGTATCTCTTGTTGTGTGGCGTAGAAACACACCAATTGAACCGCTTACTAGTTTGTTGCGGCTCAATTCTTTGGCGCATTTACATCCAGGGGTTAATTAAGCGTTGTTTTGCTGGTGTGCAGGACAAAAATAAACTGTCTTTTTCAACGCCAACTATAAATATCTTTTTTTGTAGCCTAATTCACAAGCAAATGCAATTACAACTGTATCTCGTGATTGTGTGGCGTAGAAAAACCGCAATTGTAACACGCTACGAGTTTGTGCGCTCAATTCTTTAGGCGCAATTTAACATCCAGGGGTTAATTAAAGCTTTAGTTTTGCTGGGTCTGCCAAAAAAATAAACTGTTTTTTCCAACGCCAAATATAAATCTATTTTTTTCTGGTAGCCTAATTCACAAGCCAAGGCAAATTACTAACTGATCTCTTGATTTGTGTGGCGTAAACACACGCAATGTGAACAACCTACTAGTATTGTGCGGCTTCAATTCTTTGGCGCAATTAACATCCATGGGTTAATTAAGCGTTGTTATGCTGGTGTGCTGCACAAAAATAAACTGTCCTTTTTTCAACGCCAAATATATATATATTTTTGAGTAGCCTAATTCCACAAGCAAAGCAAATACAACTGTATCTCTTGTTGTGTGGGTAAAACCACGCAATTGTAACACTGCTACTAGTTTGTGCAGGGTATTCTCAAATCTTTGGCGTCAATTTACATCAGCGGGTATAATTAAGCGTTAATGCTGGTGAGCGGACAAAAATAACCGTCCTTTTTCACGCCAAATATATAATAAAATTTTTTTGGTAGCCTAATTTTCACAACAAAGGCAATTACAACTGTATCTCTTGTTGTGTGGCGTAGAAAACACCAATTGTAACAACACGCTACTAGTTTGTGCGGACTCAATTCTTTGGCGCAATTTACATCCAGAGGGGTTAATTAAGCGTTGTTTTGCTGGTGGTGCTGACAAAAATAAAACCGTCTTTTTTCACGCCAAATATATCTAATATTTTTTTGGTAGCCTAATCCCAGCAAAGGCAAAATTACAAACTGTATCATCTGTTGTGATGGCGTAGAAAAACACGCAATTGTAACACCAACTAGTTGTGCGGCTCAATTTATGGCGCAATTTACAATCAGGGTTGAAATAAGCGATGTTTTGCTGGTGTGCTGAACAAAAATAAACTGTCTTATTTATTTCACCGCCCAATATACTATAAAATTTTTTTTGGTAGCCTAATTCACCAGCAAAGGCAAATTACTAACTGTATCTCTTGTTGTGTGGCGTAGACAAACACCAATGTAACACGACCGCCCTAACTATGTTTGAGCGGCTCAATTCCCCTTGGCGCAATTTACATCAGAGGAGTTAAATAAGCGTTGTTTAGCCTGGTGTGCTGACAAAAACTAAAACCGACTTTTTCAACGGTCCAAATATATATATATTTTTTTGGTACCTAAATCCCAAGCAAATGGCAAAATTACAACTGTATCTCTTGTTGTGAGGCGTAGAAAACACGCAAATGTGTAACACGCTACTCACAAGTTTGTGCGGCTCAATTCTTTTGGCGCAATTTACATCCAGGGTAATTAAGCGTTGTATTGCGGTGTGCTACAAAAATAAACTGTCTTTTTCAACGCATATATATATATATTTTTTTGGGTAGCCTAATTCACAAGCAAAGGCAAATAAAACTGTATCTCTTGTTGTGTGCGTAGAAAAACCACAAACTTGTCCACGCTACTAGTTTGTGCGGCTCAATTCTTGGCGCAATTTACATCCAGGGGTTATATTAAGCGTTGTTTTTGGGCTGGTGTGCTTGACAAAAATAAACTGTCTTTTTCAACGCCAAATATAATAATTTTTTTAGGTAGGCCTACTTCACAAGCAAAGGCAAATTACAACTGTATCTCTTGTTTGTTGGCGAAGAAAACACGCAATTGTAACACGCTTACTAGTTTGTGCGGCTCAATTCTTTGGCGAATTTTACAGCCTGGGTTTAATTAGCGTTGTTTTGCTGGTGTGCTGACAAAAATAAACCGTCTTTTTCAACGCCAAATATATATATAATTTTTTTGGTAGCCTAATTCACAAGCAAAGGCTAATTACAACTGTATCTCTTTTTTGTGTGGCGAAAGAAAACACGCAATTGTAACACGCTACAAGCTATGTTTGTGGGGCTCAATTCTTTGCGCAATTTACATCCAGGGGTTAATTAAGCGTTGTTTTGCTGTGTGCTGAAAAAAAAAAAACCGTCTTTTTCCAACACCGAAATATATACATTTTTCTTGACTAATTCACAAGCGTAGGTTAATTAAGCCTGTTTGTGCTTTTACATTAGAAAAACACACAGTGCTGTAAACGACACATACAAGTAAATTTTCCGGGCCATTTGTGGAGCGAAATTTTATACCCAAAGGGGTTACCCAAGCTTGTTACTGGTTCATTTGGAGTCAAAAACAGGGTTATAATTATCATATACAGATAGCTTCATCAAACAGTGTCTGTACTTTTTTAGAACAAACAGTATGTCAGACAGAAGGTGGCAGGCTCTGCAACTGCGAGTGGCAGTGCACAAACATTTCTGAAAGGGGCCCAGGTCGCAGCACAGCAAGGGACTCGCAGCAGGGGTCACTCGGGGGAGGCCACAACTGCCGCTGTCATCTAGCGGCCGGTGTTGTTCAGCAACCCAAGGGTTCTTGATTGGGTTGACTAGGTCATCCCCCTTCCCCCCCAGATGACATCTGACAACCCCACCAAAGTCGTGGGAACCTCAACACAACACTTAGTTTGGCATGGCCCGGGAGCGGGTCAGCGGCCCTCACCTGTCCTCAGCCCGCCTCAGTCCCATCCAGGTCCCTCAGCCAGGGGTCTACTATGTGGTCTGGGCTCAGCGCCCCTATATAGCGAGGATGAACAATTTGAGGAGGGCAGTTTAGCAGCTACGTGGCAGCGAAGAAATGGGGCCAATATCCCCAGCTTCTTGCAGTAGAGGGCAAAGTATAGATGAGGAGAGTGGCATGGGAGGTCATGTGGTGAGAGGTCAGCCTCGGCTTACCAAGACCGGCTGAGGACAGTAGTGACGATGAAGCACAAATAGATGATGATGTAGCCGACCCCACTTGGGAGCCGGGTGAAGCAAGGGCTTCATCATCGTCAGGAGAAGAGGGCGTCAGCTTGCGCGTCAGGCAGCGGCGCAGCCAGCAAGTGGGTTGTGTGGCCGTGAGTCAGCAGGTACAGCAGTGTGAGGTCGGGAGCCAAGCGGCCACGGTAGAAAACCCGCTTCCCCAGGTCCAAGACAGTAGCGGCACCCGGGCTCAGCGAGGCACGGCGGCAGTAGTCACTCAGTGCGGAGCGTTGGCGGTAAAATCCTACTCGCGTGTGGCAGTTCTTTGCTAAGACACCGGAGGGGCCGAATATGGGTATATGTTAGAAAACTGTGGGGAGAAAGTGAAGCGTGGCCAGGGAGCTAACGTTGGCACAACGGCCCTGCGTCAACACATGCAGCGTCACCCCTCCGGGGGCCTGGGAAAACGTGGCTCAGAGTGGTGGTCCATCCTGCCGCTGCAGCAGCAGCAGCGCCATGGCACCATGCCATTTCACCAGTCAAGGCTCCACCACCTCTGCAGAAGGCAGCTGTTTCTCTTTT